>JASDQU010502644.1:46488-56496 GCA_032191745.1 Picea mariana | reverse complement strand
AGAAAACAAGTTGGAGAAGGAGACTTCAAGGAGGCCTATCTTTCTCATTTTTCGACCGTTTCAGGTGCCAAAAGAGCCCAGACAGGGGTTTTGGGACGCTGGGAAGCCATTGGAGCAGTCGTTTTGTCAGTTTGAGCATTGTAAGACATGTTTTTGAGCACTTTTAAGAAATTAATAATAATAAACCATTGGAAGCTGGACCAGGAGATGTAGCCCATAAGAGGGGTGAACTCCTTTATCAAATTACTGTGTTTATGTGTTGATGTTCAATGTTTATGCTACTGTCTATGTGTATTTTGCATAAGTAATCCTTAATTTATGTGTTTCAAATTGATCCTGTTGCTTTAAACACATAACAATTCACTTGCAATAATTATTCAAGTTTTTCAAGTGTTCTTCATTTTTAGATCAGTGTCGACAACTTCTACCTCGACGCACACGGTCTTCCCTCATAACTGCATGGGGAAAGAGAGAATAATCCCATGTGGTTGGAATGAATGACCATCGAAAGTAGTGAGAAGAGTAGGTGGAAGAGACAAAATGGGCTGGCCAATGGCCTTCCAACATGACAACGACATAACGCATGTTGAGGCGCCCTCATCAACCATGATGCGAAAAATATTCTAAGTAAAATGTTTTGTGGGGTGAGCCACTACTATCTGAAATGCTACATGGTAAGGTAGAAAAGGTTTTAATTCCATTGTATCCAACATGATGGTACCCATATTACAAGTCTCGGTAGATCCTAAAGTGGCTAACAAGGCTTTCCTCTCGGAAGGGCAGATTTGGAGGACCTCCAAAGTGGACATCGCACAAGGGGTTTGAGACAAATCCTCGACCACAAAATAGTTCTGGGTGGCCCTTGCATTTGGGTTGTGAGAATATTTTTTGAACGCGCCTTTTGGGATGCATGCCATTGTTTCACCCAAAGTCTTCTCATTCTATAGAGGAAGAGATGGGAGTTCAACTTCTTTGCCCTTCTCAGAAGTGCTTGGTTTACTATAGTCATGTGCTCTAGTCGATATAAAAGCATCACCCTTCAGCATATACACATTCGCGGATGCGGGATTGTTCAAAGACGGAGAGGGTCCTTGACTTACCCCTTCTGTGCTTGTAGAGGCTTGGGTTAGGTTTTGCCCATGTTGAAATGGATTGGTTAACATGACAGGCTGTTGCTGTGTCACAAACTTTTGGGCCTCTGCAAGCCGAGGACATTGGTGGGTTGGGTGGTCTTTTGTGCATAGGTTGCATAGATACCTCGCCTTCTATTTCTTAGTGGTGCTCTCGCCAACATTATTAGTGGGTTTCTTATCCCCCTTACCCTTCTTACATTGTTTTCTCTTTCCTTCAGGCTGTTGGGTGGCCTTTGGATTTGTCGATTGCATTGTGTGTACATTCGATGTTTGGGTAGGGGGACTAGCCAAAACAATAGGTTGGTTGGTCGCTATGTGTTGTATAGAAAATTGCTGCAATTACTTCGTCAATTGCACAGTGGGCTTTGTTTGTGCTGAACCAACAATACCATCAGCATGTGGTCTAGCTCTCTGTCTAGTTTTATCAAGTATTGAGCATGGCGCATCTGGCAAGATCTCATATAATAAATTGGACTGAGAATAGATTAGCTCAAGCTGTTGAGCTCTCATGATGGCATCTTCTTCAGAAAACACTCCCAACGTCACAACATCTTTGGATAACTATGGGACCAAAGACTTAAGGAACCACTCGAGCAGGAATGTTGGTGGGACTGACACCTTAATTAAACTCTTCTAGCGTCTGCATTCTCAGATTTGATCAGAGATATGGTCCTCTTTTGTCTATGTGAAATGGGCCAGCAATTATGTGCCAGCGTCATATAGCATAGGTAATTGGAAATGGTTTAGGAAAGCCATTGCCAATTCATCGAAGGAAGAGTATCTTGAGTGGTCGAGCTCAATGTACCATTTCGTGGCACTCCCAATGAGAGTACGTTGAAACCATCACAACTGTACGGAGTCGTCTTTCAATGAGTTAGACGAGCACTAAAGATGGAAGGTGGTCACATGATCCCCTGGATCTTCGTTGGGCTTGGCTTTGAACTTTGGTATGTTCAAAGGAAACTTTGTTCATTCAAAGTCTAGAAAATAGGGTCATTCAACAACCTTGTTCAGTCTGGAAAATGACAGATAGGGTCATTCAACAACCTTGTTCAGTCTGGAAAATGCAAAGTTGCCAGGAAAGGTAGTTTGGGTTCTTGGTGATAACCTTGGAAAAAGGGACCTGGAGTTTGACTGGCACCATGTTGCCAGGAAAAGTTCAGTTGTTGGCTTGGGTTCTGGTAAAATCCATGGCCATGACCAGTGTATGGGTTCTACGTGTGAGGAGACATCATTGACTGATTCCCAAAATAGAACGTAGACGGTTAGGCATGCATTACATTCAGAGGACTTTGGGAAGGGTTTCCCCATGCTAATCCCATGGGGATAGGCATAATACCTTGTCTGGGATTCCATTGGTTGTGAAAATAATTTCCCTAG
Organism: Picea mariana; assembly: GCA_032191745.1. Classification (NCBI taxonomy): domain Eukaryota; kingdom Viridiplantae; phylum Streptophyta; class Pinopsida; order Pinales; family Pinaceae; genus Picea; species Picea mariana. Next base: position 53,983 of record JASDQU010502644.1, on the reverse strand, counting down.
ATCAACATTCCTGACAAAGGAACTGATCCCTACCAAGAATTCCAAGGTCCTGATGCGGAAGACGTTCCTGGGTTTGCCCCTTGTGCAGGAATAGTACCCTGCATAGGAATAGGTTGTCTATAACCGGGATTTCCCCCAGTCGGGAAGGAAGATGATGAGAAAGCATTGTTACCAAACGCACCGAAAAAATAAAATGGTGTCGAACCTACCGGCATATTATGCGAAGGTGGTCCTTGACTCCCTGCTCCAAATAAACTATGGTGTGTAGGTGGCTCAGAGGACTACTGGTGGGTACCATTGAGCGAAGGGGACGAAGGAGGTATATGACCTCCCCCATAAGGGAAATCATTAAAAGGAGATGAAGTGCCCCCCATGTGGCCTTGCAGAGGAGTGTTAGAGCTCCCTGCCCCCAGACCTAAAGTCTGTGAAGTGGAGTAGGAAAGTACAGGACTTGTACCTAAGCTAGGCATCCCGTATGAGAACAGAGGGCCTGTCGCACTAGGTGTGAAAGGGGCTGTGGTCGCCACCATAGACAGGATCAGACCACTGTGCAAGGTAGAGGCGCTCAAGACCATGGTGGCTCGGACCAGTGACGGTGGGTTAGGAGGTGGAAACTCTCCTGTGGTGACAACCGTAGTGGGAATTGAAGAATTCCCAGAAGGAATGACAACATTTGTTTCCATTGCTGCATGCAACACTGTCTGACACTCGTAAGGGTGAATCGGTACGATGATGGGTGTCAAAAGATCAGTGGTTGGAGTTTTATATGGACCAATATATTTTTCTTCAAAGTCTAAAATGGTTGTTTCCTTTGGATGTTGGTCGAGCACAATTTATTGTGACCCGGTCGTTTCAAAAGACCCTTGTTGGTTTAGCTTTTTCCTTAGTGGTGGCGGAGGTGGCTCCAGTGTAATGGGTGATAGGCCCAGAAGCCTTCATGATCGGTGAAGCTTGTGATCCTACACTATGTGAGAAGATAAAAGACACCCTAGGGCTTTATATTCGTTCAAAAAACAACACACACTAAAAAATTCCCTCCAAGATAAAACAAGCAAACACTAAATTAATTGGAAGAAAAATTACAACAACCAACACTAGAGAAAATTACCGGTGAAAGTGCAACTCGAACACGGAAGCACCCTCTAGGTATAATCTGCAAAGCATGGCCTAATTTGTGTTCTAAGACTTTTGCGATCATTGTTTTGTTCAGAGAGTACTTTCGGATCCATCGCATAGGTTTTATGTTTTTCGACGTTTTGGACCAAACTAGTGTGGTCCATCATCAGGAAAGCATGGCCTAATGTCTGTCCTAGGTACCATGGTATACCCCCACAGTCACCTATGTATGTCTCTAAAAATATAGGCAACTAGGTTGCCAGCGTGCGAACAGTCACTAGGTAGGTACAGTCAAAAGTCAGGTAGACCACAATGAGTAGGGTATCAAGCCCAAAACCTATCAAGGGTATCAAAGTCAAGTGGTTTGGAAGACAAATGAGGACCTCAAATGGATTCGAGACCCATGAAGCTCCATGGAAAATGCAATTGATAGAATCCCAAGACAAGCCCTCTATATGTGTTCTCCACTATGATTGGTCTAGCTTTGGAGGGGTTATCTCCTCTACCTTTCCACACATGACATTTTGTTTAGCCCCTGTGTTAGAGGGGGGTCCCAAATAAATTTCACGATACTGGACTTTGACACTCCCTAACTCAGACTCCAATGTTTGATTTTAATGGTCTTGAAGAGTTTCCTCTCCAACCTAATTCAAGGTCCTAACCCTAAACTAGTTGGTTGACCCTACAAACATAAAAAGTCTAATGAATTTTAGATTTAGCGTTAATTTTTATGTCTTTTCTTAATTCAAAGGCTATGAAAGTGAAACTAGCAATTTTTGAAAGACGAAAGAAAAATAAACAGAAAGTTGGAAACAAAATACCTTCACTTAACTCAAATCTTAAACAACTTTTCAAACTTAAAAATTTTCTAAGATCTTTGAACAACAAACTCAAAGAATGATTTCACTCGACTATGAGCTACTTGTGATCTAAGTAAACCGTCAAGAACTTATGAAAGCAAAGACTTTTCCCTGGTTACTAATGCAAAAAAACACTTTTTAACCAAACAAAAAAATAAAAGTTTCTTTTTTTTATTTGAATGCTCACATAGCGAAAAGGAAAAATATCAACAAGTCAAAACCAAGAAAACTTATGGCCTAAGCACAGATCGCAAAGAGTCACTTTAAAAATCACACACAAGCAAATTAAAATTGGACTCTCACACTTGTCTAAAAACCTTATAAAAGAAAATTTTGAGGAAAACTTCTGAATGAAAAAGAAAGCTATTGCTATGATCAAACCTAAGTTACTGACCGCTATGATAGAGACCCAAAAACCTGAAAGGTATAACTCTTGTCAAAGGAAAGGATGATTGCCTCACCTTCAACAAAAATTTTCTCCACAAGCACACTGCTGACAGTTCAACAACAAGCGTGTGCACGCGAGCTGTGGAAAGTCAGAGCACATGTACATGCATGTTGGCCTTATTCAGGTCACGTGTATCTCTGAAAATCTGAGACAAATGAAAGGCCAAGCAATCCAGCCTAGGAAGAGACTACGGGTACTGAGAACTAGGATCTCTTGAAGACTCAGACACTTACTTTAACAGAAAAAAGAAAACAATTCAAGGAAAACTTCATAGAACAAACCAATCTGAGGTGAAACCTAAGCTATAGCCTACAAACAACAAAGACTAGAAAGAGTTCCAGAAAACCCTTGAGAAGGACTAATTCTGACAGGGAAGAGGATGGCTGCCTCTCTAAAAGAATTTTTTTGGAATCATACACGCGACTGACACTTCCTTAGCTAGTGTGTACACGCGGGCTGTAAGAATGTAGGGCATGGGTAAATGCGTGTAGACCTTATACAGGCCGCATGTACCTCTGTGGGTCTCGGAAAATAAAATACAGTCAAGCAAAGAAACAAAGATAACTGGTATGGAAGACCAGAATCTCTGTTAGCTCAGACTTTTGCAGAAACTTTAAAAATAGGAAATGAAACCAGTTCTTAAAAATACCCAAAAAATATTCCCAGAAACCCTAGAGATCCCCAGTATGCTCGCCAATTCTGTTGTGAGTGGAAAATCCCTCTATGGACTAGCACTTAGGGTTTTATCATGCATGCAGAAAAGACCTAAAGATTCTTACATTCTACCCTCATTCCGGACCTAATCCCAATTATTCTTAAGCAAATACGTAGTTAAGAAGATCAAGTGAGCATACCTTATTTCAGGTGTTTGATATCGATCCTTCTTCATGCTGGGTCGCTTCTTTGACTGCAACTCTCCTCCCAAGGCTGACTTGCATTCACATATGACAAACAAAGAACTCCACATGCATTTTATCTACAGATTAATGGGTTAGAGATTTAATCAATATGTATGCAATAAACCATGAGAACCTCATATGGTGGGATGGGAAAAGTACTTCTTTATTATTAAATTCAACAAATAAACTTATAATGATGAAGCTAGCCATTGCTCCATGAACCTGCTCTTGGGCTCCTCTTCAATTGTCCTCCAACTTCTTTGCTCTATACTTCTCTTTGCACAAGGATGGCTAAAGGTTGGGACAAAGGGAATGCACAATCAGGTATATTTTCTTTACTATGATTCTCCTCCTCCAAATGGGACCCCTAACCCTTCTTTTATAGGCTAGAAGAAGCTAGGTATTTGGTTGAACTTTTGGCCATGCATGGCTGAAAGGTTTAGTTAACTTACCCAAAGCTGTGTGTTTCATCAACAACTTTCCTTTTTTCATGCTTTTGTAGGTACACGTGGGTTGTATTGGGTCACCTAGCATGTACACACATGCAGTAACGGAGCAGGGCGCGTGGGCCTTTATAAAAGGGGTTTTTAAGAAGAGTTGTTCAACAATGTTTTGGCAAAGAAGGAATCTGAGATGGCCTAATGCCAGGTAAGCATGTCTGGTGAAAATTAGGGTTATAGAAGTCCCACCAGGTATGAAAGAAATCAAATATCAAGATTCAGAAGGAATGAAACACCCAGAAGACTCTCTTCCAACAGGTATGAAAATATTTTTCTTGGTCACTGTTATACTTATGGAAATTTTGGACACAAGGCGATCAATTGTAGAATCAATGAAGGAAACAACTATGCAAGAAACATGAATGGTAGTAGATATGGAAATGATCATGGATTTGTCAACATAAGTTATAATCCATTTTCCCCATTAATGGATCAAAATATTGTATGCTATAAATGTGATAACTTTGGTCACAAAGCACGAGACTACAAATATATGAAAGAAGATGCTCCTATGCCTAATGTTCCTATGCCAACCACGGTATGGAGAAAGAAAGAGATTCCAAACAATGAATATTGTTGAATAGCATTGATCACTAAAGAAAGTAAATAAGAAAATGAATGGTACATAGATTGTGGGTGCTCATCTCACATGACTGGGGATCAAAACAAATTTGTTAGCTTGAAGAAAAGGGATGGAAATGTTGCATTTGGAGATAAATCATCGGCCAAAGTACTTGGAAAAGGGTTAGTTAAGCTTGGAAGTGAAAATATAAAATAAGGAAATGTCTTATTAGTTGAATATCTAAATAATAATCTCCTAAGTCTCAATAAAATTTGTGATCAAGGATACACTCTCACATTTGACTCCCGAAGATGAAGAATCAGAGAAGAATATTCAAGAAAATTGGTTGCAACCGTTATAAGAAGAAAAAGTGACATCTACATCCTATACCAAGAGAAAAGAAAGAATATTGAAGACACACATAAAAGTTTGAAGGTATACCAAGAGAGGAGAAAGAATATTGAAGACACACGAAAGAGCTCAAAAGAAGGACCAGAAGACCAGAAAGAAAAATGAAGTAACACTAAGTGCCATTTGTTCAAGGGGAGCAGCCCCAAAGAAAATATTAACCTTTTTCCATTTAACTTGAGGAAAGCAACCCCACCCTTTTCCATTGATGTCAAAGGGGGAGAGAAACCAAGAGCATGATGACAGGGGGAGCATGAGTGTTGCCATCAATGAAAAAGGGTGAGATTGTTGGAATATTGGTTTTTTTCACTTATTTCAACCTAGAAGAAGTTAAGAATCCCACATTTTCTTGAAGAAGAAGAGTAGAAAAGATGGAGATTGTTGAAAGCATTATTTGTAGTCAATTCAGATACTCTATATTTGAAGGAATTTTTACCATACTTAAATAACTCAAATGGAAGAAAAATTTACATGGTTGGAAATATTGTTCTGAGACCTTTCCAATGGTATATGGAAATCCTTCTAACTCCCAAGGAACGAGGAGATATGATTTTTTTCATCTGAAAACCCAACCAAAAAATTGAGTACAATTTAACTAGGTTGACCTAAAAACTAAAAATAAGAACATAACTACTATAAATATAGGATGGATTTTCGCATTTTTAAAGCAACCAAGATAGTGATCTCTTAGCACAAGTTTGGAGTGAAGAAACTAGAATGATAATGAGCTCTTATGAAGGATATTTTCTAGTCTTGTGGTGATTTTTTGATCATTGCTATTGGCTCTCTATAATATGGATGGTTGATTCTTGCACAAGGTTCTATGTGGTTGTTGGGGTTTATATGTGGACCCATGTGGACCTAGGATTTCTACTTCGGCTCGGTTTCTAAGTGGACCGAGTTTGATGATGATAATGTATAAACTATATTCACAAAGACAATAACAATGGTAGTGACAGTCTATGTGGGCCTAGTTTGTATGTGGACCCAGTTTTTAAGTGGACCTAGTTTGATGGTGTTGATATAAGTGTTCATTATCTCTTATATATTCTTGGGTAGAATGAAGGAAAGGATAGAGGGTTTAACCCCCTCTTTATCTTGGAGGATTGTATCTTCCCTTGGAGACATTTCCCTCCCTTGGAAGTTGTAGATTCCCTTGGAAGTATTTACTTCCTTTGAACAATAACTATTGATTACTTCACAAATATTGATTTTGCATGGTGCATTGTGTTTCTTCTATTGCTCTTTATGTTTCATTGGATATATATATTGAATACATAATATGATTGAAGTATAAGTTGAATTTTTTTTTAAATATTGCTTGATACTAATTCACCCCCCTCTCAATATCAACATGCTTAGCTATTATGCCTTGACCACTCTAGATCACTCATTGCACCCTACAATTGTAATCTAGTTAACATTCTCTAAAAAATGATCACTTGTGTCCATTGGCTTTGATTCCGCTATCCAATAATTTCATTCATAAAACTGAAGGAATTTAAATCACATATGGTCATGATTTTGATTTCATGTATTATGTGTTGATCATCCTTGACATTGCACTTAACATTTACATGTCTTGAATCCTTTGTTGTTTCTAAATTAGAGGTATCTCTATTGTTGACATATGATCTCATCAATGTGGATGTATATTGATAATGACTAAGTCTTCATGATGATCACATGAACATGGTGAATGAATGATATAATCCTTTAATCTCATGGTTACATATCATGCTCTTAATTCAATTCTTGTGGTGGAATTCTATCTTAAGTGCCATTTATATATGATTCACACGGGAATTAAATTGTTTTGGAACTTACATGATTCCATGATTGATGTTTCTTTGAGCTATTGAAATTGATAAAGTTACATTTCTATCTATTTTCCAAGCATAATCACATTTTATGAATAAGAAAACTTTTCTAAGTAATTCACTATCCAATGCTTGTTCAAGTCTATTGGTTTGAAAAATTATTCACATGTTTTACACGTGCATTACACCCTAAGAGTGAGTATTAACAAACTACTAAGTTGAGTTAGAGAATTCCCCTCCTTACTCAAAGACCTAACTTGACTTGTAGGGATTCCCCCTTTGACTAGGATACAGAAATATTGCATCGTGAGATGCTTGTGTCAATAATTCTCATGACATTTTATAATTCTAGAATTTGTTCTAGATATTTTTCATCAAAGAGGGAGAAGGATTTCTTACAATTAGAATACTCAAACTCTTCCACTACATTTTTCAATGAAATTTTTTCCTTTGCAATACTTTTTTTCTTCAATAGATGTTCTTCATTATCTCAATTAGCAACAAACAATTGATGATAAATTAATTTTCAATCAAACTGTCTTTCTATGTCATCTATTTATGTAGCCTTAGCTTTTCTATCTATACATAAATGATTTATTGTTGCCTTTCTCTTTTCTAGTATATTCTTACAAGTTCTTCATATTTGATTCATTTTCTTGTATATCTCTAATCATATCATTTGAAGGATGAGTATTATTGTCAGAACATTGGATGGTACTCTGAAACTAAGCTACCGGAGTAGGAAGTGAGGAAGAGTAAATAGGGTCTATAGAAGTAGGGTACTTTACATAAATTTGGACATAACTCTTATATAAAGGAGGAAGACTATGATATGCACTTGATTGTACTTTATATGAGGAAAAATGGTATGCAGTTGATTCA
>JASDQU010502644.1:26384-46307 GCA_032191745.1 Picea mariana | reverse complement strand
TGCTCCATGAACCTGCTCTTGGGCTCCTCTTCAATTGTCCTCCAACTTCTTTGCTCTATACTTCTCTTTGCACAAGGATGGCTAAAGGTTGGGACAAAGGGAATGCACAATCAGGTATATTTTCTTTACTATGATTCTCCTCCTCCAAATGGGACCCCTAACCCTTCTTTTATAGGCTAGAAGAAGCTAGGTATTTGGTTGAACTTTTGGCCATGCATGGCTGAAAGGTTTAGTTAACTTACCCAAAGCTGTGTGTTTCATCAACAACTTTCCTTTTTTCATGCTTTTGTAGGTACACGTGGGTTGTATTGGGTCACCTAGCATGTACACACATGCAGTAACGGAGCAGGGCGCGTGGGCCTTTATAAAAGGGGTTTTTAAGAAGAGTTGTTCAACAATGTTTTGGCAAAGAAGGAATCTGAGATGGCCTAATGCCAGGTAAGCATGTCTGGTGAAAATTAGGGTTATAGAAGTCCCACCAGGTATGAAAGAAATCAAATATCAAGATTCAGAAGGAATGAAACACCCAGAAGACTCTCTTCCAACAGGTATGAAAATATTTTTCTTGGTCACTGTTATACTTATGGAAATTTTGGACACAAGGCGATCAATTGTAGAATCAATGAAGGAAACAACTATGCAAGAAACATGAATGGTAGTAGATATGGAAATGATCATGGATTTGTCAACATAAGTTATAATCCATTTTCCCCATTAATGGATCAAAATATTGTATGCTATAAATGTGATAACTTTGGTCACAAAGCACGAGACTACAAATATATGAAAGAAGATGCTCCTATGCCTAATGTTCCTATGCCAACCACGGTATGGAGAAAGAAAGAGATTCCAAACAATGAATATTGTTGAATAGCATTGATCACTAAAGAAAGTAAATAAGAAAATGAATGGTACATAGATTGTGGGTGCTCATCTCACATGACTGGGGATCAAAACAAATTTGTTAGCTTGAAGAAAAGGGATGGAAATGTTGCATTTGGAGATAAATCATCGGCCAAAGTACTTGGAAAAGGGTTAGTTAAGCTTGGAAGTGAAAATATAAAATAAGGAAATGTCTTATTAGTTGAATATCTAAATAATAATCTCCTAAGTCTCAATAAAATTTGTGATCAAGGATACACTCTCACATTTGACTCCCGAAGATGAAGAATCAGAGAAGAATATTCAAGAAAATTGGTTGCAACCGTTATAAGAAGAAAAAGTGACATCTACATCCTATACCAAGAGAAAAGAAAGAATATTGAAGACACACATAAAAGTTTGAAGGTATACCAAGAGAGGAGAAAGAATATTGAAGACACACGAAAGAGCTCAAAAGAAGGACCAGAAGACCAGAAAGAAAAATGAAGTAACACTAAGTGCCATTTGTTCAAGGGGAGCAGCCCCAAAGAAAATATTAACCTTTTTCCATTTAACTTGAGGAAAGCAACCCCACCCTTTTCCATTGATGTCAAAGGGGGAGAGAAACCAAGAGCATGATGACAGGGGGAGCATGAGTGTTGCCATCAATGAAAAAGGGTGAGATTGTTGGAATATTGGTTTTTTTCACTTATTTCAACCTAGAAGAAGTTAAGAATCCCACATTTTCTTGAAGAAGAAGAGTAGAAAAGATGGAGATTGTTGAAAGCATTATTTGTAGTCAATTCAGATACTCTATATTTGAAGGAATTTTTACCATACTTAAATAACTCAAATGGAAGAAAAATTTACATGGTTGGAAATATTGTTCTGAGACCTTTCCAATGGTATATGGAAATCCTTCTAACTCCCAAGGAACGAGGAGATATGATTTTTTTCATCTGAAAACCCAACCAAAAAATTGAGTACAATTTAACTAGGTTGACCTAAAAACTAAAAATAAGAACATAACTACTATAAATATAGGATGGATTTTCGCATTTTTAAAGCAACCAAGATAGTGATCTCTTAGCACAAGTTTGGAGTGAAGAAACTAGAATGATAATGAGCTCTTATGAAGGATATTTTCTAGTCTTGTGGTGATTTTTTGATCATTGCTATTGGCTCTCTATAATATGGATGGTTGATTCTTGCACAAGGTTCTATGTGGTTGTTGGGGTTTATATGTGGACCCATGTGGACCTAGGATTTCTACTTCGGCTCGGTTTCTAAGTGGACCGAGTTTGATGATGATAATGTATAAACTATATTCACAAAGACAATAACAATGGTAGTGACAGTCTATGTGGGCCTAGTTTGTATGTGGACCCAGTTTTTAAGTGGACCTAGTTTGATGGTGTTGATATAAGTGTTCATTATCTCTTATATATTCTTGGGTAGAATGAAGGAAAGGATAGAGGGTTTAACCCCCTCTTTATCTTGGAGGATTGTATCTTCCCTTGGAGACATTTCCCTCCCTTGGAAGTTGTAGATTCCCTTGGAAGTATTTACTTCCTTTGAACAATAACTATTGATTACTTCACAAATATTGATTTTGCATGGTGCATTGTGTTTCTTCTATTGCTCTTTATGTTTCATTGGATATATATATTGAATACATAATATGATTGAAGTATAAGTTGAATTTTTTTTTAAATATTGCTTGATACTAATTCACCCCCCTCTCAATATCAACATGCTTAGCTATTATGCCTTGACCACTCTAGATCACTCATTGCACCCTACAATTGTAATCTAGTTAACATTCTCTAAAAAATGATCACTTGTGTCCATTGGCTTTGATTCCGCTATCCAATAATTTCATTCATAAAACTGAAGGAATTTAAATCACATATGGTCATGATTTTGATTTCATGTATTATGTGTTGATCATCCTTGACATTGCACTTAACATTTACATGTCTTGAATCCTTTGTTGTTTCTAAATTAGAGGTATCTCTATTGTTGACATATGATCTCATCAATGTGGATGTATATTGATAATGACTAAGTCTTCATGATGATCACATGAACATGGTGAATGAATGATATAATCCTTTAATCTCATGGTTACATATCATGCTCTTAATTCAATTCTTGTGGTGGAATTCTATCTTAAGTGCCATTTATATATGATTCACACGGGAATTAAATTGTTTTGGAACTTACATGATTCCATGATTGATGTTTCTTTGAGCTATTGAAATTGATAAAGTTACATTTCTATCTATTTTCCAAGCATAATCACATTTTATGAATAAGAAAACTTTTCTAAGTAATTCACTATCCAATGCTTGTTCAAGTCTATTGGTTTGAAAAATTATTCACATGTTTTACACGTGCATTACACCCTAAGAGTGAGTATTAACAAACTACTAAGTTGAGTTAGAGAATTCCCCTCCTTACTCAAAGACCTAACTTGACTTGTAGGGATTCCCCCTTTGACTAGGATACAGAAATATTGCATCGTGAGATGCTTGTGTCAATAATTCTCATGACATTTTATAATTCTAGAATTTGTTCTAGATATTTTTCATCAAAGAGGGAGAAGGATTTCTTACAATTAGAATACTCAAACTCTTCCACTACATTTTTCAATGAAATTTTTTCCTTTGCAATACTTTTTTTCTTCAATAGATGTTCTTCATTATCTCAATTAGCAACAAACAATTGATGATAAATTAATTTTCAATCAAACTGTCTTTCTATGTCATCTATTTATGTAGCCTTAGCTTTTCTATCTATACATAAATGATTTATTGTTGCCTTTCTCTTTTCTAGTATATTCTTACAAGTTCTTCATATTTGATTCATTTTCTTGTATATCTCTAATCATATCATTTGAAGGATGAGTATTATTGTCAGAACATTGGATGGTACTCTGAAACTAAGCTACCGGAGTAGGAAGTGAGGAAGAGTAAATAGGGTCTATAGAAGTAGGGTACTTTACATAAATTTGGACATAACTCTTATATAAAGGAGGAAGACTATGATATGCACTTGATTGTACTTTATATGAGGAAAAATGGTATGCAGTTGATTCAAGAGTAGGAAACAATGGTGGAGAATGCTTATATATATATTAAGTAGAGGAATATTTTTAAGATTAGAAGGAAGAGTAGGAAGCATTTGAGTAAGTGGTTTGTGATGTTGTGATTGTTTTTCTTGCATTTGTGGCTTTGATTTATTTTTCAGTCACTATTGGAACTCACTATGATTTTATTTTCAAGAACAAAAGATAAGTGTTGTTGAAGGGTAACAATATCATGGGATTGAGCAACTAAATGTTGTATCTACCAAGGAGAAATGTGTTTGGAAAATTCATGCAAAATCAAAGTTGCTCAATTTGATCTTCATTAGAAATCATATGGATAACTTTTTCATGATGAATCATAAAGACAGGGAAGGAATGATCTTCATGATCTTAGTTAGAATCAGAAGAATAATTTTTTGTTTTCATATAATAATATTGCATTGGCATAAAAAATTAATGCCTTTAATTTTCCTTAAGATTTACCTTTTTGTGGACATTCATTTGCATAATGACCAAACCTTTTGCAGCTAAAACATTGGGATTTCCTTTTCTATGTAGAATTTTTAGAATTCTTTCCTTTTTTCTTGTACCTAATATGTGTCTTCCTTTTATTTAATATAATATATACCTAATAATGTTTGTGTGTTTTTCTATTTTTTTTTTTAATCTTAACCATAATACTTTTTTCCCACACGAGATTCAAAAATATTTGTATTAACCATATTTTGTAGTACATCAACTATTTTTCCCATGTTTTTGTTATTACATGCCTTTGTAATAACCTTTCCAGTGATTTGATACAACTTAGTTAATCTCATGGATGCCATTGTGTTAGGGACATAACCCCTCACATAGGTAGAATAATATATTATGATTTAATAAAGGTCAATATTAATAAGGCCTAACAATAAGGAAGAATAAGTTGAATGTAAGAAGACCTAATAGAAGCTTCCGCTTCTAGAAGGATCTTCCTCTAGATGGTTCTTTTGATAGAAATATTTAGTATAAATAGGATTCGAGTGTATGAGAACGAATGTCTTGGATATTATTGTAATAGAGATCTGCTCAACTGGAGGTTGCCCCCTCAAAGAGGCAAGTGAACATTGCTCTCAGAATCAAAGTGCTCTTTCTGCTGTTATTCTGATATCTTTTCCGTATTATTGTGGTGTTGTTATGGTTAGATTGTTGTTTATCTGCCATTGCTAGCATTTTATTTCTGTTCTGCATACTTTTTATATATGGAATATTACAAGTGGTATTAGAGAACTTTCCTCGATACAAAATTATGGGTTAAATGTTTTTCAGTGGAGAGTCGTATTTCGACATATTTAATCTATAGAGATTTGTCATTACACGCATAAACTCGCAGTTGAGGGATTAATACACGCAGAAAATACAAGTGGTACTTAAGCGCACATCTATTGGCCACCCTTGTAACCCCTGTTGGTACCCCTTTGAGTGGTAGCACATCAGACATCATATGTATACACATCGGCCTAGATTTCCCGAAGCCCTCTTTAGATAAAGCGATCGAGCGCTTGACTTCTATAGTTCCATCGAGAACAACATTCATGAAGATACTCTCTAGTACCTGGGTAGTTGGGTAGTACGGCTAAGAGCACGACCTAGCCTCCTTAGTTGGTGCCGTAAGATATTGGGACGAGTACTACTGTTGGACCCTTGATGCAGGAGCATCGTAAGAAAGCCAACAAAGAAAGTGCAAGAGTGGAGGATAGATATATATGCACCAACACACATTTTGAAATCATTTTAAATTTAAAAAGATGAAACATTAATGTAATAGATGGAGGGACGTAATTGCCCTTAAATGTTTTTAGGATTGTAATGCATATCTTGAGCGGTTTCTCTCATCTGTCTTTTGGAGGAATTTATTGTATTAAATGTGAAGTAGATGTAGCTTTTATTTCAATTTGATAGCTTAGAGTGTAGGAGGGAAAAATATAGAAAGTTCCCTTGTATGTATTGTGATGTATCATTATTCTCATTGTAAGAATTGGAGAGTTCTAGAGAAAGAGGATAGAAGAACAAAGATTGTAGAAGAGTGTATAAGCAAATATATGATGCTATAGAACCCATGTACATATGCACTTGGATTAATATAAGGAATCTTTGATCCAACTTTCATGGTGTTTATGAATTCTGTTTACATCTATTGAATGATATGTTTACAATTAATTCCAGTCTCCGTTATGCATTTGTTTCAATGTTGTTTGTATGTATGATTTCAAGTTGAATGTATGAAGTCTTTGAGAGGGAGAGAATGAGTCTCAATTGTTTCTCCTCCTGAGAATTCCTAGAAGAAATGCAGTTAAATTTCACAAAGTCTGCGTTGACAGGTTCTGAGTTTTACCTCAGAAAATCTCAGGAGACATATTCTTGTTCTCATACCAACATAAGTGAGAGTATAGCATAGAGCCATGTAAGGAGTGTGTAGGGAGGTCGAAGTCTTATACTTTTCCAAACCAAGCAAGTGGTTGAAGGATTTATGTTGCAAGGAGTGCACAAAAGAGGAAGATGTTAGATAACCAAAGGTTATTGTGAGTTCCACAAGGAGTGCATGCAAAGAACCCTTGGAATTATCGAGTTTGCAGTGGAAGCCAAGATCATAAGGGATAGAGACTTCGAGGGATTCAAATAAAATCAGAAGGTTGAAGTCACCTCGCAGAGGTTGACCCCAAACGAATTAACGCCAAGTCCTTTGGCTTGGATCCATTAAAAATATGAACAAACGATGGAATTTCTCAGAGGAAGGAATACCAGAATTTTGTGAGTCGTTGGATCTAGTAGATCAGTGGAAAGAATAAGGTTGATAACCTTTCGGTGCTCACAAACCCAGGAGGATTAGTATCAGTTGGATCTGAATCAACAAGATTCATTGATCTCTTGATTTGGGATCTCGACATTTCGAGAGTTGGGAGTTGGAGAATTAGGCTTGCGTTAAACCAACAACCCCAATATCGTGAAATGCAAAGTTGCAATGTGATCATGACCATTGATTGAGGAGAAGGCATAGGACTATAATATCTAGTCCTGGGGAGAGGTCCCGCATCGGGTTTCAGGGTTTTGTGGATGTGGAGTGTTGGGGTTGTATCACACGAATATCCCCGAAATCATGATTCGCAAAATACCTTTTTGGATAAGGGTTGTGGTCACATTGGTTGGTCATGTGGGTAAGATTTCATGCTTAGTACTTGTTTGTACAAGCATAGCTCCAAAGAAGGATCTCTGGTTACAAGTGTGAAGATTCCATCTGGGGATTGAAGAGCCATTTCGGCTCAAGGGAAGACTAAGAATGATCCTTAGATTGGGAGGTCAAGCAGAACCTGCTAAGGCAGGGGTGTTGCATCAGGTGGTATCAAAGCACAGATTTTGAATCTCTGTAGTAAAGAATAGATTACAACAATGTCACCTAGAATACGTCAAGACAGACCAATGCCCGATCCGTCCATGGAAAGGGAAATTCAAGAACTTTATGCTCAATTAGATGCTATGGAGACAACACAAAGATGAGCTACTAATACAGAAGATGTCATTGAATCTAAAAGTGAAAATGAGGCTAGAGATGAAGAAGAAGCTGTAGCTGAAGATGGTGCAAAAGAACGTCTATTCATAGCTATTGCAAGAATAGGGGCCAGAGAAAAAATGGACATTCCAATGTATGAAGGCAACTTAGACATTGAGGAGCTACTAGATTGGTTTAGATCTCTGGATAAACACTTCGATTATGAAGGTATCGAAGAAGATAGGAAAGTAAAACATGTTGTCACTATATTAAAAGGGCATGCAACACTATGGTGGGATGAACTGCAGACTGATAGATGTTGCAAAGGAAAGAAAATAATCAAAAGCTAGGATAGGATGGTAGCGAAGATGAAAGCCAATTTTATACTTAGGGACTATCAAATTAACCTGTTTTGAAGAATGCAAAATTTGAGAGAAAAGGGGATGACAGTGAAGGAATACATTGAAGAGTTTTATCGACTTAACATTAGAGCAGGTCATCGCAAAAGTGATGATGAAAAGGTCACCAGGTACATGAATGGTCTAAGATATGACATTCAGGAAGAGATGAACATGGAGACAATCATAAATGTGGAAGATGCTTATCAGATTTCCTTGAAGGAAAGAAGAAAAATTGGCCCAAAATCAAGGTCAAAGGGGCAGAGGTAGAAGTTAGAGAAGAGGCAAAGAAATTTCCCAAGACAAGGTACAGAAGTCCAAGGATGAAGAAAAGAAACCTCATAACTACCTAGAAAGAGGAGGAAGTTCATAGGGAAGACAATATGCCGATAAGAACACTTTTCCACAAGTAAGAGGAAGAGGCAGAGGCAGAGGAGGTGAGATAAAATGTTTTATTTGTGGAAATATTAGATACAAATCTTTTGAATGTCTTGATAGAAAAAGATATGGAGGAGGTGAATCTCACATTTCAGAAGCGCAGAGGAGAAATGTTGAGGCAGAAGATGCAGAAGGTTGAAGATCTTTAATGATGAGGAAAGTTCGCTTGAAACCAGAGAAGGAGATAGAGAATCCAGTCCAGAGAAATAGTTTGTTTAGAAATACTTGCAAGACCAAGGATATGGTATGCAAGGTAATAGTGAACAGTGGAAGCACAAATAATCTAGTAGCCACAAATATGGTGGAGAAGTTGGAATTGGAAACAATTGCACATCCAAGCCCATATAAGGTTTCGTGATTGCAAAAGAGACATCAGGTAACTGTCACTAAACAATGTTTAGTTGAATTTAAGATAGGGGGATACAGAGATAAGATCTTATGTGATGTTATTCCCAAGGATGTCTGTCATATTTTGTTGGGGAGACCATGGCAATATGACAGGAATGTGTTTCATGACGGGAGAAAGAACACATACACCTTAGAGAAGAATGGTAGGACACATATGTTGCTACCAATCGAAGACAAAAAGGTGGAAACAGAAGCAAGCAACACTATACTTCTCATGAGTGGGAATGAACTTCTGGAGGAAGTCAATAAATAAGAATACATGTAGTTTGTTGTGGTGAGGAAGCCTAGATTCATTTTGACCAGTACTTCGATAGATGATTTACCAGAGGAAATTCAGGAAATGCTAGAGGAATTTGTTGATATAGTGGTGGACGATTTACCTTGTTTGTTGCCTCCCATAAAAATTATAAGCCATCACATTGACCTTATACCAGGAATGAGTTTACCAAACAAAGAAGCGTACAAATTGACACAACAGAAGAATGAAGAAGTCAAGAAGCAAGTCCAAACTCCAGGATTTGATGGAAAAGGGGTTGATAAGAGAAATCTTGAGTTGATGCACTGTACCAACAGTGTTAAGTTCAAAGAAGGATGGTGGATGGAGAATGTGTACAGACTCAAGGGCTATAAATAAAATCACCATCAGGTATATATTTCCTTTACCGAGGATGGATGACTTGATGGATTGCTTGAGTGGAGCAAAGGTTTTTTCAAAGATTGATTTGAAAAGCAGATATCATCAAATTAGGATGAGGGAAGGTGATGAATGGGAGACAACATTCAAGATGAATGAACGATTATATGAATGGCTTTTCATGCTATTTGGTTTGACGAATGGGCCAAGTACTTTCATGAGGTTAATTAATGAAGTCTTGAAAGATTCCACTGGGAAGTTTGTAATTGTGTATCTTGATGATATACTGATCTTCAATAAGACTGAATAAGAACATATGAAACACCTAACTCTAGTGATGAGGAGGTTGCAACAAGAGAAGTTGATGATAAATATGAAGAAGTCATCTTTCATGAAGAAATAACTAATTTATTTTGGTTTTGTGATCTCTTCGAATGAGTTGAAGATGGACCCTGAGAAGGTGTAAGCGATCAAATAATGGCCATCACCGAGAAGTATCTTTGAAGTTAGAAGCTTCCATGGACTAGCCATTTTTTACAGGAAGTTCATTGGAAATTTTAGTGGAATTTTTGTTCCAATGATGGACACAGTCAAGAAAAGACATAAATATTTTCATTGGATAGAGGAAGCAAAGAAAATTTTTAAACTATTTAAGGAGAAGAATATCAAAAGGAAATTCAATGGTTTAGATAGATGCCTGTAGCTGAAAAGATGCAGATGGAAAATATCATTGATCAGAGAGTTAGCAAAAAGACCCGGAGAAAGACATATTTTGAGTATTTGGTCAAATGGAAGGGACACCCAATTGAGGATGCCAATTGGGAAAGTGAAGTGGAGATCCAAAAACATGGATAGACAGTGCAGGAGCTCATGAACAAGAGTTCATGAATTTTTCAACCAGAGGAGTATGATGCAGGAGCATCGTAAGCAAGTCAGCAAAGCAAGCACAAGAGTGGAGGACAGATGGATATACACCAACGCACATTTTGAAAGGATTTTAAATTTGAACAGATGAAACATTAATGTAATAGCAGGAGGGATGTAATTTCCCTTAAATGTTTTTGGGATTGTTATGTAGATCTTGAGTGGTTGCTCTCATCTGTCTATTGGAGGCATTTATTGTATTAAATGTAAAGTAGTTGTATCTTTTATTTCAATTTTATAGCATAGAGTGTAGGAGGGAAAACTCTAGAAAGCTCCCTTGTATGTATTGTGATGTATCATTATTCTCATTGTAATAATTAGAGAGATGTAGAGCAAGAGGATAGAAGAACAGAGATTGTAGAAGACTGTATAAGAAGATAGCTGATGCTATAGAACCCATGTACAGATGCACTTGGATTAATATAAGGAATCTTTGATCCAACTTTCATGGTGTTTATGAATTTTGTTTACATCTATTGAATAGTATGTTTATAGTTAATTCCAGTCTCTGTTATGCATTTGTTTTAATGTTGTGTGTATGTATGATTTCATGTTGAATGTATGAAGTATTTGAGAGGGAGAGAATGAGTCTTAATTGTTTCTCGTTCTAAGAATTCCTGCAAGGAGTGAAACAAAAGTCCGCAAAGTGTGCATTGGCATGTTCTGTGTTTTACCTCAGAAAAGCTTAGGAGAGATACTGTTGTTCTCATACCAACAAAAGTGGGAGTATAACATAGAGTCGTGCAAGGAGTGCACAGGAAGGTCAAAGTATTATACATTTCCAACCCAAATGAGTGGTTGAAGGATTTTTGTTGCAAGGAGTACACAGAAGAGGAAGACGTCAGAGAACCAGAGGTTATTGTGAGTTCCAAAAGGAGTGCGGGCAAAGAACCCTTGTAAATATTGAGTTTTTTGTGGAATCCAAGATCATAAGGGATAGAGACTTCAAGGGATTCAAAGAAAAGTAGGAGGTTGAAGTCACCTCGTAGAGGTTGACCCTAGAAGAATTGACGCGAAGTCCTTTGGTTTGGAGCAATTGAAAATCTGAATGGACGGTGGAATTTCTCAGAGGGAGGAATACCAAAATTTTGTGAGCCGTTGAATCTAGTATATCATTGGAAATGATAAGGTTGATAACCTTTCAGTGTTCACAAACCCAGGAGGATTAGTATCTATTGGATTTGAATCAATGAGAGTCATTGATCTCTTGATTTGGGATCTTGACATTTTGGGAGTCGACAGTTGGAGCATCGGGCTTGTGTTACACCAACAACCCTGATATCGTGAAACGTGAAGTCATGATGCAATCGTGGCCATTGATCAAAGAGAAGGCACAGGACCATCAGATATAGTCCTGGGGAGAGTTCCCACATCGATTTTTGGGGTTTCGTGGATGTGGAGTGTTGGGGTTGTATCACACCAATACCCCCGAAATCACGATTCGTGAAATAAATTTTTGGATAAAGGTTATGGTCACATTGGTTGGTTATGTGGGTAAGAGTTCACACTTAGTACTTTTTCGTACAGGTATAGCTCCAAAGAAGGACTTGTGGTTACAAGTGTAAAGATTCTAGCTAGGAATCAAAGAGCCATTTTGGCTCAAGGGGAGACTAAGAACGATCCTTAGACCAGGAGGTCAAGAAGAACCTGCTAAGGTAGGGGTGTTGCTTCAAAATTGTACGTATATCAGAGAGCTATAGCATAGGGAAAACCCTTATCTATAGAACCTTTGAATACCTAACCCTTGGGGATGGAAACAAAAAATAAAATAGATAAGATCTATTGCTACAAAACTGTGTTTGAGTTGCCAAATAACTACACATTTCTTTCTGGTTAAGCATTTGGGCATTTCATCACTACAGTATTATTTGAGACCTATTCCATTGTATTTATCTCTTCGCCCTTATCACATTCATACCTATCATTTTTCAGCAAATTTGTTTACCCCACCTGCCCCTTTTCAGTTCCATCGTCATCATGGCCCATACCTGTAGCCAAGGCTTGGAAGCTCACTTCAATATATTGCAATCTAATTTCATAGAGACCCAACAAGAAGTGAGACAACTCAGTGCCAATATTTCCACCATCAGTCAAAACATGCATTCATCCATACAAGACATGACTACCCATCTTGAATCTGTCGTTTCGATGATTTGGACCAAGATGCATATCCCTGCAGATACATGTTTATCTGACCCACCTTTGCATACCGAAGCTGAAACTTCCTCTCATCCCCATCACTTTCAGTGTGACCTACACCTTCCGCGGGTGGGTGTGACCAAATTTGATGGCTCAGATCCCACTAGTTGGGTCACTCAAATGGAACATTATTTCTCTTTGTATGGGATTACAAATGTCTTGTCCAAAATCTGGTATGTTGTTCTCCATATAGATCAAGAATGTTGGCAATGGTGGAAATGGAGAAAAACTACTTGTCAAGGATATGTTGCTTGGACACACTTTGTGGCAGATATTTATGAACGCTTTGACAATGACACCAACCATTTAGGCCATTTGAGAAAGTTGAAAGAATCTGGCAGAGTGGAATACTTTATAACTACTTTTAAGCGACTGGATTTTAGTACAGAGGGCATGTCTGATGCTTTTTTTTGAGAATGTTGTATTAGTGGACTCAAGGATGAGATTCGTGCCCATGCCCTCATGGCTCGGCCTCAGAGTTGGGTGGAGGCTACTAAATGAGCTAAGGAAGCACAACAGGTTGTCTCTTCTCAAAACTGAAAACTCTCCTTTATTCCTCGCGCTAAACTAGTAAATCCCACTCCTCCTTATACTCCACTAAATATACAAAAATTGACCATGGCCAAAATGGTTGAACACCAACTCAAAGGCCTTTGTTATAATTGTGATGACAAATATTTTCTGGGACACAAGTGTAAGGAAAAAAATCTTTTTATGTCCATCTCAGAGGATGTTTCAAAAGAGGATGTTGAAGCTCCCCTTGTGTCTGAGTCACCTGAACCCACCGGCATTTCCCCTCTCTCAGACCCTCCTGAAGTAGAACTGGTCATTTCCCTAAATGGTCTCACTAGCTTCTATGCTCCTCAAACCCTCAAACTAATTGGATACATCAAGCATATGAAGTTCATCATTCTTGTTGATAGTGGAAGCACCCATAATTTTATTCATCACTGCATTGCCCAAGAAACTAATTGCTATATCCGTGCAGTTAATAATTTCCAAATCATGATTTCCAATGGAGGTTCCATGAAATGTGGAGGGCATTGTGAAAATGTGCATCTCCAAATCGGTGACTACCACCTGAAATATCATATGTTTTCTATCGACATGGGCAGTTGTGACATTGTATTGGGTGCAGACTGGATAAGGACTTTGGGTCCCATTCTCACGGATTTTAAGGAATTAACCATGCAATTTGACCAGGAGGGCCAACAATATAAGTTTCAAGGCATCACTAATGATTCCCATGAGATCATTAGTTCCCATCGCATGGAAAAGCTACTCAAAAAAGGTCATTCGGGGGTGATTTGCGAACTCCAGTCCATACAAGAAACTGAGACACCCTCTGTGCCGTAGGACCTCCAATCCATCCTCTCTAAACATCAAGTGGGTTTTTACACTCCCTAGGGACTCCCTCCTTCCTATGGGGTTCATGATCATTCACTTCCCCTTGTCCCAAGAAGCCTTCCTCCCAATATCCGTCCCTATAGTCACCCCTTTTCCCGAAAAAGTGAAATTGAGAAAATGGTTCAAGAACTACTTAACGCAAGTGTTATCCACCCTAGTATGATCCCCTACTCTTCTCCTATGGTCATGGTCATGAATAAAGAAGGTTCTTTTCACATGTGTCCTGATTTCTGCGCCCTCAACAAACTCACCATTAAAGACAAATTTCCCATTCCTGTCATTGATGACTTCTTGGATGAATTGAGTGGCGCCCAGTTCTTTACTAAACTTGATCTTCATTCTGGCTACCACCATATCCATATGAAAGAGGAAGACATTTCTAAGACTTCCTTTAGAACTCATGAGGGCCACTATGAGTTTTTGGTCATGCCCTTTGGTTTGTGTAATGCTCCCTCCACTTTCCAAAGCCTCATGAATCATGTCTTTCGTCCTTTTCTCCATCATTTTTTCTTAGTTTTCTTTGATGATATACTCATCTATAGAAAAACCTGGACAAACCATCTTGCTCATGTGGATTGAGTTCTCCATCTACTCTCTTAGCACCAACTTTTCATGAAACAATCTAAATGTGCTTTTTGCGCCTCAGAAGTCGAATACTTGGGTCATCTTGTTGGCAAGCACGACATCAGTGTGGATCCTAAAAAGATTGAAGCTATGCAATACTGGCCTCACACAAATACTCTCAAAATATTTCATGGATTTCTAGTCTTAATAGGTTATTATCGCAAGTTTGTTAAGAACTATGGAAAGATTGTGACCCCTCTCACTGCACTCCTTAAAAAGAATTATTTCACCTGGACTCCAACAACTGCTCAAGATTTTCAAACCTTGAAGATGACCATTTGCACCACTCCAGTCCTGGCACTTCCTGATTTCACAAAGAACTTTGTCCTGGAATGTGATGCTTCAGGAAAAGGAATTGGCACTGTCCTAATGCAAGAGGGTCGTCCTTTGGCCTTTACCAGCAAACAACTATCTGAATGAAATTTGGGCAAATCAATCTATGAAAAGGAAATGTTGTCTATTCTGCATGCCGTTGATTTATGGCCCCCTTATCTATGGGGGAAATGATTCCAAATCAAGATAGCTCATCAAAGCCTCAAGTATTTTATGGAACAACTCATTTCCTCCCCAGAGCAACAAAAATGGGTGACTAAGCTCTTTGGATATGATTATGAGATCATTTACAAGAAAGGAAAATACAATGTGGTTGTGGATGCACTTTCCCAAAAAGATGAAGATGAAGGGTCCCTTTTTTCTCTCTCCTTCATTGTACCAGATTGGCTCCAAACCGTTTGCCAGGAATGGCTACACAATCCCAAAAATTCACATCTGATACAATAATCACAGTCCAATTCTAGAATTTCCCCAGGGTACTCTTGGCTCCATGATGAGCTTTGATACAAAGGTTGTTTGTATTTAAGTAAACAATCAAAAAATAAATCCACGGTACTTTTTGAGCTTCATGCTACACCCATAGTTGGGCACTCAAGGTTTACCAAAACCCATGACAGGGTCAAACAATATTTTTTTCTGAGAGGGTATGAAACAAGACATTCATAATTTTGTGGCTGAATGTGATGTGTGTCAATGCAGCAAGGGAAAAACAGTTAAATCTCCTGGCACACTACAACCGCTTTTGATTCCACTTGCTATTTGGTAGGATATTTCTATGGATTTTATTGTAGTCTTACCTAAATCAGGCAATAAATTAGTCATCATGGTGGTTGTCGATCGCCTTTCCAAGTATGCTTATTTTTTTTCTCTTCAACACCCATTTACTGTTGAAATTACTAAGACAACTGAGAGGGGAGGTGAATCAGTTGTTACTGTGCTTAAACAATTTTAAGTCTATTAAACCATTTTTAATCTTTCATCAAGTGACCATCAATATTATAAATCATATGAACAACATAAATAATGAGCATCAATCACACATAAGATATACACAGAGACATATTTTCACGAGGAAGCCCATAAAGGGAGAAAACCTCTTCTTCTTCAAAATGATAGGCAGTCTTTTAAGTTCTGTACATCATCCATGTTTGAGCACCAACTCAAAGTGAGGCTACTACCTCTGTTTTACAAGCTCCAACTTGTTGAGAGCACCAACTCTCTGGTTTCTCTAGCACCAACTAGAAGGAAGCACCAACTCCTTGAGTGTTCCAACACCGAATGAATGGAAGCACCTACTTCCACATATACAAGCACCAACTTGCATACAAAAAACTCAGTGTTTTCCCAAACACCACCCTGCCACCCTGTTTTCTAGCCACAACTAGATGGAAGCTACAACTCCCAATATTCAAGCACAAACTCGAATATCAGAGGACCATAGTCCTCCCTAGCACCAACCTACCTCCCTAATTATAAGTAAAATGATTGAATAACCAAAAACACAGGTGTTTCAATTCTTACCACTTCTCTTCTGTCCTACAATTCTTTTATGCTTTTATCTGTTTTGCAATTCTTCTCTGCTTCAATATGTTCTGCAATTCTTCTCTTGCTTCTGTCTATTCAGCATATGTTACTCATCTCTAAGTTTTATCTCACACTACGCATACTATAATTTTCCCTTTCTTATAGTTCAACTCATTTTTCATTTAGAACAACCAACAATTCACAGTCACTCTGTCTTTCTTTTATGCACTTCACACAACTTCAGTTACACCTCAAATACCTAGGCCAAGAATGCTTCAGCCACTCAATCGCCAACCATCCAAGAACCATGATTCGGTTTTGCTAACTGAATCGTAACTGAACAGTTAATCGTAAAGATCAACAGTAGCCCTTCGATCAGATGCTCAAATAACCAACACGATTGGATTAAATCCACAGGGTATTTCATTTATCCCATATGCCCACTGGTTGTGACCATGGGCCTAATCAAGATGTGTTTTTCATTTCGCATTTTGGAAATCCTTTGTCGAAGGGTCTCGACGCTCCAAGTTGTGATCCCCAAAATGGAGCTTAGCTTCGCTAGCTCCTCCCTCTCACGTGGCCACAAACAGTGACCACAGGCTGTGCCAAAAGGTGCTTCGTGATTTCACGTTTCAACATTCTTGTCGTGAGTGTCCTTGACACCTCCAACTCCCGATATCCAAAACTCCAAAATGGAGTCAGATCAACGGTCCACAATCTTGATGATTCGATGGTCTAGATCTTTTTGTGATCTCACATATCACAATTCTTATGATGAAGGGTCTCGACACTCCAAGTTGCGATCCCTGAAATGGAGCTTAGCAATTATCTCCTTCCCTTAATCCTTCTACGATGTGACATTGTCTATGACCACGGGCCAGACATTATCAAGATTTCGCATATCGTGAGTTGCAAGGTTAGATCATTTCCTTCCTTTGACTTTCATGTTAGCGAAAAGTTAATCCCTTGCCACATGTCCCTCTTGGATCAACGATCAATATATTATCGTGATTTCACAACTTCACAGACCTTAATCATGCCTGATCAATGGTCCACGATCTCCCTTTCATCAACGAGGMAGATTAAGTCGTGGTTTCACATTTCAAGATTTCATAGGATAGAGCACCTCCTTTCTTTGACTTTCTAGTCAGTGAAATGCCAATCAATCACCATGTGCCCTTTGCATCCAACATTCCACAACATACCTTGATCCAAAGGTCTAGATCAATTCTYAGGATTTCACATATCTCAAGTTCCCACACCATGTTCCGTTGACTCATCCAATGTGCAAGTCAGTGAAATTCTAGTCACTTGCCATGTGTCCTTCTTGAAGATGGATGGTCCTCCTTCTTTCGAGATTTTGTAGTCCCACTTCATMTTGCATGTGAAGACCATGCTCCTTWTTATGGATCCAACGACGGTCGGTCTTCGGGCTCAGATCTGATGCCTGAGATCTATTTTCTTCTATTGTGAACTCCTCCTATTTGAATTCAAATMTGACGGTCATCGAGAATTCTGAATGGGATCCAATGATCACTGTTGCTCTTCACTGTTTATCTTGCCATTGTCATGCCATTATCACTGTGCTACTGATCATGTTGATCTTCACCATCAATGACAAACATGCATACTCTGCCTTTGTCTAAAAACATGCCAACAATCTCCCCCTTCAGAATTGATGGCAACCCCTTGAAAAACATGCAATTATACTATTGTAGCATCCTTGAAATCACTACCACTATAGCATTCTTGAAATTACCACACTTTCTCCCCCTTTGACATCAATGTCAAAGAAGAAACACACTCCCCCTTTGCTGTTACGATACATACTCCCCCTGTCAACTATGAGAAGCTTAGAAATACAACAGATATTCAATAAGTACTCCCCTTGACCAGGTGAACAGATTAGACGAAAGAAGTTATAACCCCCAACTTTTGACGAAGATATCCAAAAGGGGTTGTTGCTAATGGTTTAGTAAAGATATCATCTATTTGTTCCATGGAAGGAATATAATTCAGTTGAACGACTCTGTTTGTAACTTATTCTCTAAGAAAATGGTATTTTATTGGGATATGCTTAGTCTTGGAGTGAAGAATAGGATTCTTGGAGACACTAATGGCACTAGTGTTATCAAAGTGAATTGTAATCGAAACAGTATAGTTTACCTTCAAATCTGCAAGAGTTTGAATCATCCAAAAAATACGAGTGCAACAAGTAGCAACAAAAATGTACTCTACTTCTGTAGTTGATAAGGAAATAGATCCCTGCTTCTTACTAATCCATGCTACCAACGAGTCACCTAGGAAGAAGGCACCTCCACTGGTGCTCTTTCTCTCATCCATAGAATTTTCCCAATCTGCATCTGAATAAGAATTTAACTAAAAATTTTGATTTCTGGTATACCACAGACCATAAGTCATTGTTCCCTTCAAGTATTTGAATATCCTTGTGACAACTACCAAGTGACTTTGTTTAGGAGATGACCGATAATGACCTACCATTCTAACATCTTGCATTATATCAGGACGGGATGTTGTGATGTACAGAAGAGTGCCTATCATTGATCAGTATGTCCTTTGATTAACATCAGGTGAAATTTCATCTTTATTGAGCTTGCAACAACCCACCATAGGTGTACTAACAGGAGAAGAATCTTCCATCTGAAATTTCTTCAACATCTCTTTCAAATATTTTTCTTGAGAGATAAAAATTCCTGCAAAACGCTGTTTTACTTGTAAGCCAAGAAAATATGACAATTCTCCTATCATGGACATCTCAAACTCTGTTTTCATAGAGCTAGCAAACCACTGAATAGAGAAATCATTATTACAGCCAAAAATAATGTCATCTACATAAATCAAAACAACTAGTAAATCATCACCTTTAGTTTTCATGTAGAGATTGCTATCAACAATACCTTTCTTGAATCCTTTGTCTTGTAAAAATTTTTCCAGTCTATAATACCAAGCTCGTGGTGCTTGTTTCAGTCCATATAAATCCTTCTTCATCTTGCATACATAATCAGGGTTATCTGTCAATGAGAATCCACCAGGTTGCTCCATATATACTTCTTCATCTAGATCTCCATTAAGAAATGTTGATTTAACATCCATCTGATACACTTTAAAGTTCCTATGACATGAATATGCAAGAAACATTCCGATGACTTCCAATCTTGCCACTGGTGCAAAAGTTTCATCAAAGTCCTGACTTTCAACTTGTGCATACCCTTTACAGACCAATGTAGATTTATTTCTAACAACTTGTCCTTTTTCATTCATTTTATTTTTGAACACCCACTTGGAACCTATTACATTCTTGTCTTCAGGTCTAGGAACAAGCTCCCAAGTATTGTTCTTCTCAATCTAATCAAGCTCTTCCTTCATAGCTCTAATCCAATCATCATGCTGGATGGCTTCATAATTTTTTTTAGGTTCAGTCATAGATAAAAAGGCGACATGAGATTGTTCTGAGTATTTAATCAATTTCCTTCTTGTCTGAACTCCTTTATTTATATCTCCAATTATCTGATTTTCAGGATGATTCTTTCCAACAGTT
>JASDQU010502644.1:4234-25440 GCA_032191745.1 Picea mariana | reverse complement strand
TTATTTTCCTGTACCTTCTTTCCTTGATGGTCCACATAAATCCATATGTACTAACTGGAGAGGTTTTTCTATCGAAGGAAAGTTTTTAGATTTGAACTATGTCCGAGTAAGCTTTTCTATCTGGCATGGTTTACAAACATAATCATATGGCTTTGATATATTTGGAAGATCCTTTACTACCCCACTATTTTTTACCTTGATTATATGATCAAAATTTAAGTGTCCAAGTCTCCTATACCATAGCCAACTTTCATCATACTTGCTTAAGTGGCATTCTTCTTTTTCTTCTTTTAACACATAGACATTGTTTTCTGTTCTTATCCATTTTGCAACTAGTTGTCCTGAATTCACATATTTTATTCTACAATATTTAGAGGTAAAAATGACTTCACATCCTTGGTCACAGAATTGACTAACACTAAGAAGATTATGCTTCAGACCTTCTACAAAAAAAAAATCTTGAGCTTTCCCTTTGCCATTACTCAAACTTACCATTCCTTTACCTTTTATTTTTCTTGGTGCATCATTTCCCAAAGTTACATTCCCTGATTTTCTTTCACTTAGAGTTAGAAACTCACTTTTGTCTCCAGTCATATGTTTGGAACATCCACTGTCAATATACCAGGGATTCTTTTGTCTTTGGGCTGATAACACTAGTCTACACTTGTCATATTCTTTCTTCTTCCAAATCTTGAAATTTTCAGCAGTAGGATTCGAATCCAGCTTAAAATTCCTTAAGCGACAATCTGCAAATTTATGTCCATATTTATGACAGATGTAACATTTTGGTTCACTGAATAACAGATCATAACGATTGTTATGCTCATAACTATTGTTATGTTTCACCTGCGTCCTTCCTCCATTCATCACATGATTTATAGTATGTGGTCGTTTGTTTCTTGGCTGTCTCAATCTTTGTTGTGGCATATAATTATTTTTGAGTATCTTGATTTGAAATATCTAGATCTTAAAGAACAATTTACAACTTTGTGACCAAATTTAGAATAGAAAAAACAATAACCATAGAAAAAACCTTTGTACCTGAGAAAAGGTTGTAGTCGATTTCTTCCATGCTGATGATTTATTTGATCAGAAAATGTGTTTGTGTTATTTCTTTGATCTACGGATTCGGTTCTGGTACTTTTTCTTTCATTCCTTCTTGGTGGTTGAATTTCTTTCTTTGTTTCTGCAGAGTGGTTGTTGTCAATGATTGTAGATTTGACAAAATTGATGGGTTCTGTATTACTTGGATGATCACTACTTGATCCTTCTTCATAGCCCAAGCCATCTTTCAACTTTTGATTCCTTTGTTGATTTAGAATGGAAGTTAATTCTTATGAGGCTTTAATACTTGGCAGATTTTGGTGATACAATCCCTTAAACTTCTCCATTTCTTTTCTGGTTTTACTATCTGTTCTCCTAAGGCTTCACACCTCGCTTTCTTCTCTGACAACTATTGTTTCAGTATGTCTTCTATTGTCTTTGCCTCTTCTAACTCCACTTTTAGTAGAGAAAATTTTTCATCAGGTTTTTCACCATTCATTTTAAACTGCTTCAACAACTGTTTTTGTTTTCTCTTCTTACATCTTAATCTGTCAATTTCTTCCAAAGAATAGATTAATACACCTTCCATATCCACCACAACTTCTTCATCATCCATTTCACCTCCTGTGTGTTCATCATCAAAATTTCCCATAGCCATAAGCATAAAATCATTCACTTTGTTTTCACATGATGAATCACTATCTATGTCTTCTGAGGAATTGTCATTGTTTGCACACAAACTTTTGTTTTTACTATATTTCTTGAATTTGTACTTCTTTTCATCATAAAAGTTCTGGTCCTTTTTTCTAGTGGGGACACTTAGATGCAAAATGGCCTATCTTACCACAGTTAAAACATTTGAAGGGAAGCTTGCCTTGATATTTTCCTGATCCTTTCTTTAACCTTCTCACAAATTTTGCCTCAATATCATCTAAATCTGAATCAGTATTCTTGTGTGCTTTAAAAGATTCTTTTCTAGTAATGGATTTATCTTTGTTGATTCTCATTTCATATGCAGTTAGAGTTCCTAGGAGTTGATCAATCGACAGAGTTTTAAGATCATTTAGTTCTTCTATTGAAAAGACTTTTGGATTAAATTTATCAAGCAGAGATATTAAAATATTTTGAACTAAAAATGATTCTTCAATATTCTCACCAAGACCCTTCATGGCATTCACAAGTTCTTCAACTCTTAAAAAATACTTGCTAACTGTTTCATCTTCATTCATATTTAGTTGTTCAAACTTCAACCTATATGTTTGGAGTTTGGCATATTTTACTTTCTCATTTCCTTCATAATTGTTAATAAGTTTATCCCATATATCTTTAGCAGTTTCAAGATGCATCACCTTTACAAACTTCGCTTCAGCAAGTCCATTCAAGATAGCATTCATTCCCTTAGCATTAAAGATAAATTCTAAATTATCATCCTTGGAAGCCAACACAACAGGCTTTGTATATCTAGTCTTTATTACATCCCAAACATCAACACCTAAGGCCATTAGGTATGTTCTCATTCTAACCTTCCAAAAGAAAAAATTTGTTCCATCAAACAAAGGAGTTATTGGCTAAAGTCCCTTCATGATTTGTCATGTTTAAGCTTACATATCTACCTTTAAATAAAAGGAACCCGCTTTGATGCCAATTGTTGAAATTACTAAGACAACTGAGAGAGGGGGTGAATCAGTTGTTACTGTGCTTAAACAATTTTAAGTCTATTAAACCATTTTTAATCTTTCATCAAGTGACCATCAATATTATACATCATATGAACAAAATAAATAATGAGCATCAATCAAACATATGATATACACAGAGACAAATTTTCATGAGAAAACCCATAAAGGGAGAAAACCTCTTCTTCTTTGAAATGATAGGCAGTCTTTTAAGTTATGTACATCATCTATGTTTGAGAACCAACTCAAAGTGAGGCTAATACCTATTTTTTACAAGCTCCAACTTGTTGAGATCAACAACTCTCTGGTTTCTCTAGCATCGACTAGAAGGAAGCACCAACTCCTTGAGTGTTCCAGAACTGACTGAATGGAAGCACCTACTTCCACTTATACAAGAACCAACTTGCATACAGAAAACTCTATGTTTTCCCAAGCACCACCCTGCCACCCTGTTTTCTAGCCACAACTAGATGGAAGCTACAAATCCCAATATTCAAGCACCAACTTGAATATCAAAGGACCCCAATCCTCCCTAGAACCACCCTACCTACCTGATTATAAGTAAAATGATTGAATAATGAACAACACAGGTGTTTCAATTCTTACCACTTCTCTTATGTCCTGCGATTCTTCTATGCTTTTATCTATTCTACAATTTTTCACTGCTTCAAGATGTTCTACAATTCTACTCTTGCTTCTGTCTATTCAACATTTGTTACTCATCTCTGAGTTTTATCTCACACTGCACATATTGTCGATCTCACACTGCGTATACTATAATTTTCCATTTCTTACATTTCAACTCATTTTTCATTCAGAAAAACCAACAATTCATAGTCACTTCGTCTTTCTTTTATGCACTTCACACAACTTTAGTTACACCTCGAATACCTAGGCCAACAATGCTTTAGCCACTCAATCGCCAACCGTCCAAGAACCATGATTCAGTTCTGCTAACTGAATCATAACTGAACAGTTAAACGTAAATATCAATAGTATCCCTTCGATCACATGCTCAAATAACCATCACTGTTGGATTAAATCCGTAGGGTCTTACGTTTATCCCATATCCCCACTAGCTATGACCATGGGCGTAATCAAGATGCATTTGGCATTTCACATTTCGACAATCCTGTGTCAAAGGGTCTCGACGCTCCAAGTTGTGATACCCGAAATGGAGCTTAGCTCCGCTAGCTCCTCCCTCTCACGTAACCACCGATAGTGAGCACAGGATATGCCAAAAGGTGCTTCACGATTTTTCATTTCAACATTCTTGTCGTGAGTGTCCTTGACACCTCCAACTCCCGGTGTTTGAAACTCCGAAATGGAGTTAGATCAACGGTCCACAATCTTGATGATTTGACAGTCCAGATCTTTTCATGATCTCGCATATCACGATTCCTATGATGAAGGGTCTCGACACTCCAATTTGCGATCCCTGAAATGGAGCTTGGAAATTATCTCCTTCCCTTAAGCCTTTGACAATGTGGCCTTATTTATGACCACGTGCCAGACCTTATCACGATTTTTCATATTGTGAGTTGCAAGGTTAGAGAATTTCCTTCCTTTGACTTTCTAGTCAGCGAAAATTTAATCCCTCACCACATGTCCCTCTTGGATCAACTGTCAAGATCTTATCATGATTTCACAACTTCACAGGCCTTCGTTATGCCTGATCAAAGGTCCACGATCTCTCTTTGATCAACAACTCAGATTAAGTCGTGGTTTCACATTTTACGATTTCATAGGATAGAGCACCTCCTTTATTTGACTTTCTAGTCAACAAAATGTCAATCGCTCACCATGTGCCCTCTGCATCCAACGTTCCACAACATACCTCAATCCAAAGGTCCAGATCAATTCTCGGGATTTCGCATATCGCAAGTTCCCACACCATGTTCCGTTGACTCATCCAATGTGCAGGTCAGCGAAATTCTAGTCGCTTTCCACATGTCCTTCATGAATATGGATGGTCCTCCTATTTTCGAGAATTTGTAGGCCCGCTTCATCTTGCACGTGAAGACCGTGCTCCATCTTATGGATCCAACGTCGATCGGTATTCGGGCTCAGATCTGACGCCTGAGATCTATTTTCTTCTACTGTGCACTCCTCTTATCTAAATTCATATCTAACGGTCATCGAGAATTCTGAATGGGATCCAACGATCACTGTTCTCTTCACTGTTGATCTTGCCATTTTCATGCCATTATTGTTGCGCTGCTGATCATCCTGATCTTCACCATCAATGACATTTCCATCAATGAAAAACATGCATATTCTTCCTCTGTCTGAAAACATGCCAACATTTACAGCATCTACTGTGGTTGAACTTCTCATGGATCATGTCTTCAATCTTCATGGCATGTCTCATTCTATTGTTTATGATCACGACCCAATTTTCACCAGCAATTTTTGGCAAGAACTGTTCAAGATACAAGGAACCTAATTGCATCTTAGCACAACTTATCATCCCCATACTGATGGTCAGACTGAAGTTGTCAACAAGTGTTTGGAAACATATTTGAGGTGTTTTGCATCGGAAAAAAAAACAGTGGGCTCAATGGTTTCCACTAGTTGAATGGTGGTACAACACTTCATACCATAAAACTACCCTCATGACTCCTTTTGAAGCAGTATATGGACCAAATCCACCTTCAGTTCTCTAATATCTACTAGGTTTCTCGAAGGTCTAGGCGGTGGATCAAACGCTTACAGTTCGAGAGGCTATTATCCTTACCCTCAAAGAGAATTTGATCATGGCCTAGAATCGCATGAAGAAACAAGCAGATCAAGGTCACTCTGAACATCAACTTGCAAAAGAGGATCAAGTGTTTCTTCAGCTGCAACCTTACAAGCAAAATTCCCTCAAGGATGACCATTTTCAGAAACTGGCGCCCAACTTTTATGGTCCTTATAACATTCTCAAGCGTGTGGCACAGGTGGCCTATTAGTTAGCTTTTCCGAGTCATTCTAAGCTACATTTTGTTTTTCATTTTTCTTGCTTAAAGAAGGTGATTGGAAGTGAGTGTCAAAATCAAACCAACCTTCCTGACTTGGATGAAGAAGGCTACATTTGGCTACATCCAGAAGCAATTTTGGACCAGCGTGAGCGTCACCTGCATCAACAAACCATCAAGGAAGTGTTATTTCAGTGGAAAGATACAACCCCAGCCAATGCCACTTGGGAACCAACTACCATTCTACAACAATTTCCACATCTCAAGCCTTGAGGAAAATGTTGCTTTTAAGGGGAAGGATATGTTAGGGACCTAACCCCTCACGTAGGTATAATAATATATTTGATGTAATAAAGGTCAATATTAATAAGGCCTATAAATAAGGAAGAATAATTCGAATGTAAGAAGACCTAATAGAAGCTTCCACTTCTAGAAGGATCTTCCTCTAGATGGTTCTTTTGATAGACATATTTAGTATAAATAGGAGTTGAGGGTATGAGAACGGTTGTCTTGGATATTATTGTAATAGATCTCTTCTCAACTGGAGGTTTCCCCCTCAAAGAGGCAACTGAACATTGCTCTCAGAATCAAAGTGTGATTTTTGGTGTTATTTTGATATATTTTCTGTATTATTGTGGTGTTGTTCTGGTTATATTGTTGTTTATTTGCCATTGCTAGAATTTTATTTATGTTTTGCATACTTTTTATATCTGGAATATTACACATTGGGACAAGAATAATATTAATTTCAACATATGATGCTTCCAGTATAGTAGGAGAATAACTATTAATATAGTAACTTTTCATTGCCATGCCATTCATGCTTTCAGACTGGTATAAAAGGTCTTGCATCAAATGACAATATTGATCTCTTTGAGAAATGTGACATATTTTTTGAGACAAATATGCATTTCTCTATCATCTTATTTATATTATATGGCTCCCACAAAATCTTGCAAATTAGTTGTTACTAATGTGATGAGGCCTTCATTTAGTATTCTTAACATAACTTTTGGAGACAAAACATCCCACTAGGATTTCAAATTATCAATAAAACCAAATGATAACAACTTAAAAACTTCTCAAGGGTATTATAAAGGGTGAGAATGTGTGCATTATCCCATCCTACCATTCCATGTATCATTTCTAGAACTTGCTTTTATGAACAATTATCCACAGTGTAATATCCACTTTGCAAATTTTGTGTTCTAGTTATAGAAAATAGTGGTTCCAGTAGAGATGTCATTTCTTCATCTACTATTACTTGGGTAGGAAATATAATAGTCATATTGGAACTATTTTCCTTGAGGGGTAAGACTTTATTTTCTTCCTTTTTTTGAAATATATTTTGTTTGTGAATTTCTTTCATTCACGTTAAAGATAGTCATGGTATGAAATCAACTAATCCATCTCCACATATTTCATGGTTGCTAACAATATAGTTTTCTAACTTAACCATTGTTACAACTTTCTCTTTACCTTTATTCTCATTCCCATTCTTATATTTTGTCTTGATATCTTGCTACTTAATCTTCTTTTTCTTCCAATGTTTTTCTGATAATTTTGTGACTTGTCTCCAAGTCAAGGGAGTTTCTAAACTAGAGGCTACAATTCTTTATTTTTTTTATCTTTATAGCAACAATGTTTTCTATCTCATCTAGTTGGTGTTCTATTCTAGAAACTTATTTTTAGAGTTTTGTCATGGTTACTCAAGGCATATTTTATATCTCTAACCACATCATCTGTATTTGTAGATAAAAAATTTAATTCCACATTCTACCAATTTTGCATCTAAATGGTAGTATTCAATTATTCATCTCTTTTACATTCAACTCTAAATTTATTAGGAATTTTAGCATTTCCATCACATGGTCATTTTATGAAATCATTTAGAGGAGGAATTATACCTTCTATATAATTGATGTCACTTTGGGAATTGGAATGCTTATGCTCATCATTTTCTCTAGGAAACTTGATTTTAATCCAACCATCATAACTATGTGATTGACAAGTCTTTACACAAGTACTTTTCATTTATTGCACTTGGTATTTTGTTTCTCGGATACCAATTCCTTACTAAGGTAGTGTTGACAGGCAAAAACAATTCCTCCTGCAACAACAAAGTATCACTCATTTAGGCCTATACTTGTTTGGTATGGTGATATCCACCAGTATGTGGGCCTAGTTTCCTCTAAGAATATTTCTTCAGATGTGAAAAAAAGTCAATCCAAAGGGAAAATATATGACCTAAAACCAACATTATTTTTATAAGTAACCTTCTATATTAATATGGACAAAAATTACATATAAATCTACATGAGAGGTTCATGAGTTTCAATCCCACAGAGACCATGACAATCCCTGGGGCTCCATTTCTCAAAATTCAAAAAAAATAATTCTTTCCCCTGAGGGGAAACCAAGTCTTAACAAATATGGACTTTACATATTTAACCATTTTTTGTTTGACTATACTTAAAGTTTTCTCTAAAATCCTATATAGCATAACAACAGAAATAAATAACATAGAACAATATGTCATTTATCATGTTGAACCCAAGGGCTAGTGAGGTCCACTGTCTCTCATCCAGCAGTATACTTGGAAGACTCGTCCCTAGTATAACTTCTAGCAGGAGGGACAAATTTAAATCATCTCTGACAAGAGGGATAAAGTTAAGTCATCCATTGGTAGGAGGGACAAAGTTAGATGTCTTGTGTCAATCAATAAATAAGGCTAATAAATTTTTTATAATCTCTATTGTCATGGATACAAAGAAAGATATGATTGCACAAAAAGGGACAATTCACAAAAGTCTTGCCTATGTCAGCGTGATGTCAAAAATCCTAGAATTTTCCTTGATGGAAAATGGTTGATGCAACAGAGTTGAGAGGATAAGAATCATGCAATATTAACTGGAATTCAGTGGCAAGGGATACACATTTATATATATTTTTAAATACTTACAATGCGTCAGTATTCCGATGACCCTTTCATCTCAGACATGACGCACTAATATTATACTTCTGATGTCAGACTTTTGACACCCTTCCAATGATATAAACCATCACAGATATGGAAAATTCATTGATGAATATTTTCTGGCATCAACATTACAATGATTTCTTCCATCATAGTTTAAGGTCTAAACAATTTATGGTGTCGTCGAAATATTTTAGGTCATCTCTATTATGACAATATTTTCCCTCATAGTGGTGATGACACGTAAACCATACTTTTCCATCAAAAGTAAGAGGACATGTAAATATACATCAGAAGTGTGACAACAATTTGTGTCACTATAAAATTGAGCCTTGGATGACATGTATCCATAAGAAACCTTGGAAGTGCGACACAAGAATATTTGTTTGAAGTGAGACGGTATCATAAATGATGATTGGAGGGCCATTTTTTTCCGGGATCCCAATAACATCACACCAGAATTACATCAAAAGGGTCGTTGAAAAATGACCCAAATTTACTAGCGCTATATGGCTAATGCTCTGGAAACAAAGTCTAGAAGACAAGAAAAATTACTAAAACTAAGAGAAAACAAGAAACTCTTAGACCAACCCAAACTAGGAGAAGAGATCCCCAGTATGGTCGCCAATTCTATTATGGGATCCCCCCCCATGATCTTGGGTCATGTAATAATAGAGGCTGACCATAAAAAAGACAAAACCCTACCCTCATATACAACAATGCTATGGAAATAATAACTACTTTCAGGAGATAGAGAGAGAGAGAGAGAGAGAAGGAGAGGCATCACACCTTGTATCCTACATCTAATGTCGATCCTCGCTCTCCGCCTTCTATGTTGCTCCTAATATTCTCTAGTATGAAACTGTAAAATAAGACCAAAACTATGCTGAAACAAGGTAGTTATAGATTCCAATCATATATATAACATGAAAATATTTTAGTATATGAAAGACATTATCATATATCAACAACTAGAAACCAATTTACACATGTATGGGGGAAATATAACTCTTTTATTGAAAACAATGAAAATGAGTGATTAGAACCTAACTCGAACCATTAGAACTACCTCAAAGCCAACCATCCAGGTTCCTCCAATGGTCCTTCAAGCATGAAATCAACACAATATTCATTCTTTGGATGACTCAATGGGGATAGGAACACACCTTATAGTAAGATAATGGAGAAGAAGGAGTACTAGAAAGCAAGTTCCAGAACAAGGCGATGCTACTTAGAGAGTGAAGGGAGATAAGCAAACTTATAGATCCAACAACATAACTTTTCACCTTGGTTGTCCTCCTCATCCATGCCCCCAAAGGCGCCTTTATACCATCCTCAAGAGGTTAAAGAGGTTGAATTCTGTTGAGTATAGGATCAGGAAGATTAGGAAACAAGCCCAACCGAAATCCCCACCTTAAAATAAGGAATTATTTTATTTTTCAACTTTTTTGAGGGTATTTGTGAGTTTTCACCTAGCAACCCGTAGACATCTACGAGTTGTACATAGGTGACCCACGTATGGCACCAAAAATATTTTTTTTTACATGACTTTGATGAGGAAAGTTGGGATTTGAGTTTGCAAGCATGGGAAAGGTTAAACCATGTCACAAATGCATTCTGGTGTGGCAATTTGTGCTATAACATTCCACCAAAAGAAAATATTACCATTGGTTGTT
Organism: Picea mariana; assembly: GCA_032191745.1. NCBI lineage: Eukaryota > Viridiplantae > Streptophyta > Pinopsida > Pinales > Pinaceae > Picea > Picea mariana. The sequence continues at coordinate 15,110 of JASDQU010502644.1, read as the reverse complement.
ATGGAATGTAGTGGTACAACTACTATTGAAAATAAAGCCATGAACTTGCACAAGTATTGTTCTTCCCAACAAATATCCTAAATTCAATGAAATTTGTAGGAACTAGCCATTTCACGATGGCCTCCATCTTTGCAAGATCTATATTGAGCTCTCCTCCATCGATCAGATACCCAAAATACACCAAAGACTATTGATGAAACTCACATTTCTTGATATTAGCCAACAACTGGTGCTTCTTTTGAGTCTCTAACACTTGCATAAGATGTGATATGTGCTCCTCATAGGTAGTACTATAAACCAATATATCATCCAAATAGACAATAACAAATGAATATAGATAAGGGTGTAAAACATCATTCATTAATCTCATAAATTTAATTGGTGCATTGCATAAACTAAATGGAATAACCAACCACTCATACAAACATTTCCTTGTCTTGAAGGAAGTATTCCAGGTATCTTCTTCTTTGAATCATACCTAGTGATATCTCGATTTCAAATCCAGCTTAGTGAAGTACTTGGCATGTTACATATGGTCCAACATATCATCGATTCTTGGAAGGGGCTACCAATTCTTCAGTGTAATCTCATTCAATGCCCTATAATTGATACACATTCTCCAAGTCCCATCATTCTTGGGCACAACTATGATGGGTGACCCACAAGGTGAGGTATTTGTTCAAATCACACCTTTCTACAACAATTGTTGCAACTACTTCTTCACTTCATTAGCTTCTAGAATGAAATGTCTATACATCCCAATATTCAACAATGGGGAGTCTTGCAATAATTGTATTTTTTTCTCCACTTCCCTCTTAGGTGGTATCCCTTTAATCCCCTGGAACACTCCTCTTTATGTCTGTAGAAACTAATCCAATTGATGTTTATGCTCTCTAATACACCCCTCCATGGACGCCATCACTCTCATTAAATCATCATAATATCGATCTTCTCTTAAGAAAATAAAAAGATATTTCTTACCAGAAGTAATCAACTTCTTATCTTGGTTGGCACTTACCAATGAGAACTTTCACTTTCCTTTATGTGCATTAATGATGTAGGAATTCCCATCCTTGATCAATCGATATTGGTTGGCTCTCTGCATGAATATTACATGCCTCATATACATGTAGGGGCTTCCAAACACTACTCCACATACATCAAGGGGTACTACGTCCAATTCTACCTCATGAATAAAATCAACACTTACAACAAATTTAATATTACATTTTTTTGTTACCTTTATATTTTCATCCTTGTTTACCCAACCCAATGGATAGGGGATAGTATAATTGAGAACCTCCAATACAATTTTGTTGACCAGATCCACTGCTATGAGATTAACTTATGAACCCAAGTTGAACAAAGAATCTATCTTGGTCTTCTTGAACTGAATCTTAATGTAGAATATCTTTGTGATTTCCTTCTCTTCCTAGTGATGAAGGATACTCAAATTCACTTCCTTATGTAAAAATGTGAAAACAATGTTTTCATTCACATCCGAGATAATTTCAACCTAATTGCTTGAATATGTGGCTAAAAGATTATTTTTCTTTCCTTCCTTCTTGTGGTTCTTCAGGTTCATCTCTGGATGCAGTTTCCGTCGTTTTTCCTTGATGTGGCCATCAATGTTGCAATTATTTCAATAGTTTTTGGGATATTTTCACTGATGTGCAATGATTTTTTTCTTCTTATCTTTTCCCCTTTCCACTTATTTTTCCCCTCCTTGGAAGATTCCCGTTTCTCTTTCTACTTTGAACTGCTTGGTTTCCCCTTATTTTGGCCTATTTTTCCAGGTAATGTATCTGGAGACACTCCTTATCCACTTTCCTTGGCTTGAAGAGAATCACCTGCTCTCATATATGACTATGTAAAACCCCTAGATACTTTAGTATTACATCAGAGCCCTTGGGAAAGATACCCAACATGATGGACATATTTATGAACTCAGTGGTGTACTCATGTACACTCTACCCCTCCCTCAACCCGAAGTAGTGCCACCGGATCCATTGGTCCTCTACATGGTAGGGTAGAATTGGGACTTGATGATGGTTTTGAATTCCTCCCACCTAGTTACTAGTAGATCACCCTCCAGCCTATGTTTTTTCATATGTATTTCCCACCACATTAAATCATGGCCCTCTAACTTCAATCTAGCAAATGAATTTCTTTGTTATTCATCTATATGGTGAATACTAAAATAAACTTATAGTTGTTGCAACCAATGATTCAGTTCTAAAGCATCGATATCACCTTGGTATGGCTTTATGTCCACTTTTTATTTTATCTTGAATAGGGACTATGAAGGTTTAATGTCACTCAAACCTTGCTTCTCTTTCTCATATTATTTTTGTAACTCCTTTCTTGAGTCTTCCCGATCTTATGATTTCCCCTCCGATATGTGTTCTGAGTTAGAGCCTCCATCATCTCTGAATGGTCTCAAMTTTMTTTCTACAACCACTATGAGGAGGATTATATTTCTAATGATGTCATAAACTTGCGCTTCCAACCTCTCAAATCTCTATTTAGTTGGATCTCAATGGTTATTATGAACATACTCATCCACCATGGCTAGGGTTTTTGAGACTTCTCTTTAATTTGATGCCTCAATAATACAACTTCCCTCTTATACCCAAAATAAAAACCTACTTTGATACCAATATGATCTGTAATTTTTCATGGATATTCCACTAGAACAATTTTTCACAATAGGTCTAATAAAATACTACAATATTTACTATTAAAGTTATTTTTTCTTTAGATCTCCGGAATATTTAGTTGTTGATTTTCTGCTTATGCATGAAATAGATAAAACATGAAAAATAGAGAATAGTAAAATACAATCACAACATCCACAAATAAACATAAGATATAACCTAGGAAACCTGATACAAGAGAAAAGCTAGCTAGAAGGTGAGGCTTCTCAACTCTATTTTCTCTAGTATAGAAATGATGCAAGTAAAAATAAAGATACACTCTTCATGGATTTTTCTTTGACTTGTGGCCTGTATGGGTGCTACATAGTATCTCCTCCTATTTTATGCTCACATAATACCACTCTCATATTTTATGTTCAACTATGGAATGAGATACAATGAAAAATAATGGATCCCCTTCTCCTAATGGCCTGATATTTAACATAGCCTAATAGCCATCTAGGGGTAGGGTTTTGAATTCTTCAACCTTTAATTGTGATAAGGTTTTAGACCTTATAGAATTTTATTATAAAACACACTACATGTATATCCCTACATGTCTAAGAATGGAGGTTGATGTGGTATCCACTCACATCATGGTGATCAATATGGTAGGTCAACTTGTGGGAGGCATAACTTTCTTATACAAACTCTTTTTAGCGAATGGTATGCATTGTTCGAAAGGTTTCAGTGTGTAGAATATCAAATTTTCCTCCATTGTAAGGTTTGGACCAATATATGTGTTGTTTGATGCCTTGAAATGGTTCCAGAATATTTCAGACGATCTTTTGGACCCAAATTTCCGGACCAGCCGCCGAAATGACCCTGCAAGCTAATTCCTTCAATTTTTCCACCAAGAAAGTATTTATATAGATGAAAAATAATATAATGATCCAATATGGATTAGAAAAGGAAATTTTGGCTACTCTACATGTAGTGGATCTCTAGTGTCCTTACTTTCTTGGGAGATGCTTACAAATTAAAATTGATCGTCGTAGCCTCAAATATGTTTTGGAAAACTAATTTCATCCCCTGAGAAACAAAATTGGTTGAACAAAATGTTTGGCTATGATTATGAGATCATTTAAAAGAAGGGAAAATAAAATGTGATTGTTGATGCTCTTTCCACAAAATATAAAGAAGACAGGTCCCTGTTTTTACTCACCTTCATTATAGTCGATTGCGTAAAGGTCATTCACAAGGAATGGTTCCAAGATAAAAATATTTCTAGTCTCATCCAACAATTGCAATAGGAACCTCATGCATATTTTGGATACTCTTGGAAAGATAAAGGGATTCATTATAAAGGTCTCCTGTATTTGAGAAAACATTCAAACTTTAAATCCATTTAACTCTCTAAAATTCATTATTCACCATGGATTTCACAAAACATATGAAAGGATCAAACGTTCCTTTTTTGGGAAGGCATGAAGCAAGACATCCATACCTTTGTGGCTGCATGTGATACTTGCCAATGAAACAAGGGAGAAACAATAAAAAATCTAGGCACACTACAACCTCTCCCTATTCCACCTTGTTGGGCCCCAACAACTCCCCCCTATATTTTTACAAAATTTAAAGGGCCCCCATTCGAATCTTGTTAATTATAATGAGCTAAAGAATCAACCTTTTCAAATAATTCCATACCTTGGCTTGCTTTGAGACAAACTTAAGACATTCACTATAGTATGATATATTCATTACAAGATTATATGTCAAAAGTTAGAAACGAGCATAAAAATCTCAATTTAAACAAAATGTTAATTTTTATCAAATGTTTACTTTTGTTTAAATTACGATTGTGTGTTCATTCTTTTGCTCATTAGCAAGTTTGACTATTTTGAATAATGTGTTCAATACTTTATCAAATAATATCTTGGTTGGTTTCTCATTTTCATGAAATCATTTGGTGATATTAATTAATTAAATTATTTTTTCATTTTGCATCTCATTTCAAAATAATAATAATAAAAGAATTATCTATCATTTGTTTGATTTTGTAAAAAACTAAAATTAATATTTTTTCTTCATTAACTTGAAGCTTCTAGATCATATTTGAAAACAAATTATAAATAATGTTTGTTTATAAGTTATAGTTAGTTTAAATTCATTTTGATTTTTCTAGATTTTGTTTTATTCACAATTTTTAGGTTATTAATTTAGGTTTCTTTTTGTTTCACAAGTTTCTATTATCAAATATTTGATACGGATCTGATCATGGCTTGATTTTATTATCCAAATACGTTCAAGATGATTGATCCAAAAATATTTTTGGATTGCTACAAATAATTTTATGAGCAACAACAGATAAAATTTGGAAAGGCGTCAAGATCAGACAGGTGATTTTGCAGAACTAATTACAGCCAAGCTTTGAGGAATTTGAAGAAACGGTCGAAAACCCCGAAGCACAATGGACCCATTTACCATCCGCGTAGATATTTTCCCAAACAAATCCACGATTTGAGAGATATTTGGGTCTCTTTTAGAGACAAATTTCAGGTGGCGGAAATTAATAGTGACGCCCAGACTGTTCATTCATTTTATAAATATATGAGAAAGATCAGAGCTAAAGGGATCCAAGAATTGGAGAGGAGGATTTTAATCCTTTCTCTTTTGTATAGTATTGCTTTTGTAAACTTTTTTATTTCTTTTCAAATGGAGTAATGGATGGCTGGAAGCTTTGGGAGAATGGACGAGTATTTTTAAAAAAGAATATGGAATTCCAGGTTGCTTAATAGCTTTTGTTCTGTAAGTAAAATGGTTTTATTTTCATATAATATCTTCATATTCTTTGAATAATTGATTATGCATTGATTTAAATAGATTTAGTCTTTTTAATCAATACATGGTTAATTATTATCATTTATATATTAATTTTTCCAATCTTTAAGAGTCTATTATCCAAAACAATTCTTCCAGGACTACAATTTGGGCATGTGATTTTGAGAAAGAATATGGGAAAGTAATTCATCTTTGGATTTAGACCTCTGTGATACTTATTCCATTTCATTCTTTCATTATTGTTGTATTATGAAAATGTTATTATGGTTGATTTTAGCTTTAGCTTGTCATCATATGGTGTTTTCATACTATTAAATGTTATATGCTGCCCATAATTTCTTATTCCATTTTTTTATGTGTGATCAATCGATCATTTGATTATTATGGAATTTATTTCTAACGTTAAATGATGGATAATATCAATACCCATAATTGAGTTTTCTTTCATTCTTAAATATTGATTATCTTAAGATCACACAGTTTTTAATTAGTTGTCTTCCTATTGTTATTAATTTACTCCAATATCAAATACTTCTTTGAATGTATTCTGGAAGTGCTAGTATTGTTCTGTTATAGGTTTCCCTTAACAACAGTACGAGCAGGAGCTCATACAACACAGAAAGATAAATACCAGTTTCGTTGATTAGCAACAGGTTATTATGTGTGTTATTTAGTTAAGTTGTTTATGAAGGAAACAATGAATGTATGGTTCAACTTTGATTATCCACATGTTCATGTTTCATTGAATTTTGTGCAAGATTCTTTTAAATTTATAAAGGAAAAATAATAAATATTTTTATGTGTTTTCTTTATCTGCTTCCTTGAAGCAATCATTTTTCACATCGATTTTCGTAAGTTTCGATTAAAACTTGCATCTTGTAAATCATGTAAATAAATGAGACTTGTATATATTTTTCTTAAATACAACTACTACAGTTACATTAGAACATATGTACATATATATATAGTGTTTAGTAATTATTTAGTTATTTCTCTCTTTTATTCGTTTCTTTTAGGATTCTTAGATTGGCTAACGAATCCATTAAACCTGACAGAACAAGTTACACCAAACGGCTTGGGTTATTTAAACAACCCCGGACCAAACTCGCTCTTCTAGTTGACGGACAATCAATTTCGCCCATCAACAAATGGCGCTATAAGGAGGGCTAGAATGACAAGTTGGCCTTATAGGAGTCTTTGTTTCAAATTTAATTAATTTCTCATGACTCCCCAAATCACTGTGTTGGAACATGCTTTCCACTTCTCATTACCTGATATTCCAAACGAGACAGTCTCTCGCTTGTCCAAACTCACCTTTGATGGTAGGGGGAATGTATATGCAAAAGACCATATAAACAAGTTTTGGTGTAAATGCATCAAGCATGATATTTCTGATTTAAAGGTTTTGTGCAGATTGTTTGCTTTTACTTTCAGGGGTCGAATTAAACATTGGTTTGAGTCTTTTCCAGCATATCACATTTTTTATTGGTTTCAATTTGTAGATGAATTTTTAGATGCTTTTGAAATCTATGATTACAATCAATTATGTGAAGAATTTCAGACTTTGCTAATCAATGGCAATTCATCTTCAAAAGGCTTTTCGACAAGAATCCATCATGTTCTTTGTAAATTTAATCTTGATGACATGTCATTTGTATTAAATCTCCTCTATGATACTTGCATCCAGTCATATTCAATTGCAAATGATGAAGCAGTTACAAATAATATCACTCAATTGCAAGAAGAATTGTGTTCATAGGATGAAAAGGATCCATCTGAAAATGTTGAACAAGAAAGGGGGGTAGAATCTATTGAAAATGTTCTTACTGACAATCAAATTGGGCTTTCCTCTGAATCATTGTATTTTCAGTCCTCGACCATCATGGAAGAAGATTTGATGTTGGGTCAAGGTGAATGTCCTCGTTCTCCTAACTCTTTCTCTAATCAGTATTTAAATTCGGTTATTGAAGAAGACTTAGGTGATGAAAATGATCTTAATCATTCTAACATTCCAATGAAACTGATTAGAGATGTAGATTTGCAATTGGAATAAGTAATATTAAACCCTCATCTACAAATCATACCTTATCAACATGAAAGATCAGATGTTTTCCATGAAAGTTTTGAATTATCTATTGTATAGGAGGAAAATTTAAATGATCATATTATGTTGAAGAATTTATTACCAAAACAAAGTGAAAGTTTTAAGGAAAATGAAGAGGAATGTCTTGAGAATACCATTGCTAAATATCATAGCTCAAGATATTCTTTTCATGTGCTTATTTATGATTCCTTTTACTCTTTATATCTCGATCTCTTCTTAGATTCTAGTGGACTTGATACTTTACCCACAGTATCTTACTCTTTGCCATCACAATCAAATCTTTTCGATATGTCAAAATTTGGTGAAATTAATTCCAAACATAACATTTATGAAGTTGGATTCGATGCTCTTTCATTTTTGTCACTCACATCGAAAAATGACATGTTGCAAGATGATTTTACATGATTTATTTTTGAAAAAGAAAATGCACTCATCCTTATGGAGATCGAATATTCTACATTGCATATTCATTCTTTGATTAGTTCAAATTTTAATGTTTGTGCTTCACATTTTGAAACGATCAATATCATCAAAGGAAGTGTTCAAACCAATAATCTAACTAATGTCATTAATCCTCCTATGATGTGTTCCCCAGTGATATATCCATTTCATCAAATTCATAGTTTGCATCCTAATTTTTATGACATGATCTTAGATTGGCTTGAAAATTTGTATATGAAAAATCTACATAATAAAGATAAAGTTGTGCTTGCTTTGTTTTTACCTAAATATCTAGGAAGTAAGCATAACATGATTCTCTTAGATTCTTCATGTGAAGAAATTGATGAACACTTGGAGAATTGTCAGGAGGATGCGACACTTCAGCCTTGGTTGATGGTTATGTCAGGTCCCTATAATAATGACAGGTTTTTCAAACTTACTTACACTCTTCCATGCCATTATGACCCATATCACGACCAGATTGAAGAATGGTTGGAGGATTCATACATCAAGAAGTTTCAAAATAATGGTAAGGTCATGCTTGTTTTGTTTTTAAAAAAATATATAGGAGGTAAACATGACATATTTCCTTTTCATCTACAAATACTACATTCTTTTATTCTGATTTTCAATTTTCTATGCCGTGTAGGATTGGAGTTACTCCGATGGCTACATTGGAAGAATGATTTCACTTAGTATTTTTTATTTGTTTAGTAGTTAGAGTAGGTTTAGGAGTAGGTTTTCTTTTAGTTTTATTTCTCAGTTTTTCTCTTTGTAATAATGCAGTTATGAACACAAGCGGGCACACCAAGAGAACCATATATGAATGTTGTCAAGGAAGTCCACTTTAAATCTTTTTCTCTCTGCTTTTCATTAAATATTCCTTTTCAAAAACGCAGTATCATCATGAAAATTTTAAATGGAAAGTAAAGAGATAAGTAAATTTGAACTATCAATTCAAACCTGACCTAAGGTGCCACGAGTAGGAATGCACTCATCTTAATAAGGATTTTTCTATTTTTAGTCTCTTTTAATTTTAATAATAATGCTTGGTCAAAGTAGCATCTTATGCATCACTATCTTAAGAAAAGAACTTAATTGCACATGATATTTTATATGATTTAGTTCTTCCTTTATTTTACAGTGAGATGATAGTGGATACAAAAACTCAAGTTTATCTTTGGCCAAAATCATTTCCTAAAAAGTTTTATTTTGTTGTTTTGATTTTATTTTGTACTTTTGATTTTGAATCCCATTAATAAAATTTCATTTGGTTTGTTGTGTGTTTTTGTTTTCTTTGATTATTTCGAATGAGTTTTCTTCTTATCTTTATTTTTGAATCAATAAATTTCTGATCAAAGAACTATTGTCGAAGGAAGCATTTATTTTAAGACTTGTGTTTTTCAAGCAAATTGAAATAGTTCAAAGAGGTCCTGGTATTAAGATATAGCTCAGCCAATTGATTTTTAAGTCAATTGTCACTCTCATTTTGTCCTCAACTTATCTTTGCTAGAGTATTACACCAAAGATATGGTTTAAATCTTTGAGAATTACGATGATTTTTATACTTTTTACGCTGTCCATATCCTTAAGGAATCACTTTTAAGTGCTTCCCCATTCTCTAGATGATTTCTTAAAGGAAATCTAAAATCTCTAAACCATGATAAAACTTCCAGTTTTGAAAGAAAATAAATAACATTGTCAACTATTTACCTGTATTGCAATTAACCTCCAGTATCACCCCGCTCTTTTTGTCATCAAGAAATCTATAATTGTATTATTATTTAAAAGTGGCATAAGATATTTGAAAGCACTTATGTGTGGGAAGTGTGTGTAAACCTGTCGGGGTAATAAACAAGCTCGCTGGCAGTGGGTAAATGCACACATGATACCAAGACAACTTCATCGGGGTACTGAATAGGCATGCTAGCAATGAAGCAATGTCGAGTCGAGAGGTAATAGGTATATGCTTTTAAATTAGTTTTTATGGAAGTATACATCATGTGGATACAAATATTGGATGGGATTAAAGCATTTGAGTGGGTTAAATGACATCCTTGTTGAGGCTATGGACACCTGTTGGCAGCAGTGGCTCTTTTAACGGTATTGAAGTTCTTTTATAAACATCACGACTCTTTGATTAAGACATTATCTTAGGTTATAATCCCCTGCAAGAAAAATTTTATTGTCTGGTTATAACATTGAGCTTATCCTAATACCATATGGTTGCAGAGTGAATTTATTTCAGGGAGCTTAAATCATTTTTCAAGTCTTATTATTTTCTTCCTAAGATGAAATTTTACCAGATAAGAGATAACTGCTTCACCCAGTAAGTCACCATTTGTTGGGCCCCAACAACTCCCCCTATATTTTTACAAAATTTAAAGGGCCCCCATTCGAATCTTGATAATTATAACGAGCTACAAAATCAACCTTTTCAAATAATTCCATACCTTGGCTTGCTTTGAGACAAACTTAAGACATTCACTATAGTATGATATATTCATTACAAGATTATATGTCAAAAGTTAGAAACGGGCATAAAAATCTCAATTTAAACAAAATGTTAATTTTCATCAAATGTTTACTTTCGTTTAAATTATGATTCTGTGTTCATTATTTTGCTCATTAGCAAGTTTGACTATTTTGAATAATGTGTTCAATACTTTATCAAATAACATCTTGGTTGGTTTCTCATTTTCATGAAATCATTTGGTGATATTAATTAATTAAATTATTTTTTCATTTTGCATCTCATTTCAAAATAATAATAATAAAAGAATTATCTATCATTTGTTTGATTTTGTAAAAAACTAAAATTAATATTTTTTCTTCATTAACTTGAAGCTTCTAG
>JASDQU010502643.1:37576-51889 GCA_032191745.1 Picea mariana | reverse complement strand
GATGGAGATTGTTGAAAGTATTATTTGTCGTCAATTTGAATACCCTATATTTGAGACAATTTTTAACCTATAAAAATAAATCAAATGGAAACACAAGTTACATGGTTGGAAAGCTTATTCTGAGACCTTTCCAATGGTAAATGGAAGTTACTCTAACTCCCTAGGAATGAGAAGATATGAATTTTCGCGTCTAACAACCCAGCTAGAAAATTGAGGTCGACTGGGCCAATTTCTTGGGAAAAAATTGCTATAAATACAATATATAATTTCACATTTATTCTGAAACCAAGAAAGAGATCAAGTCTGAGGTGCGCAAAAGGTGTTTGGGGTGTATTCTGGTGTGCAAGAGAAGTCTAAGGTATTGTCTTAAGGTTTTTCTTATTATCAAGGTATGTTATAAGGTTGTGATGTTTCCATATGATATGCTATGAAGTTGTGTTGTTATCATGATGTTGTCGTGAGGTTGTTGAGGTTTATATGTGGAACCATGTGGACCTAGGATCTTTGTGGACCCATTTTGTGAGACTCATATTTTGGAGATTTTGGCACATGATTTGAGGCATACCATTGGAGATCTTAGCACAGGTTTTTATGTACTTGCTGGGTTTTATATGTGGACCCATGTGGACCTAGGATCTCTATGTGGACCCTGTTTCATGATGATGATGATGTATCAATGATAGTGATAGAGACAATGACAATGATAGTGACAGACTGATTATTTTATATACATATTTGAGGGTGAAAGGGAGGGGCAAGGAAAGAGGGTTGGATCCTCCTTCCAGTTGGAACTGGAGAATCTAGGGAATTATAGCTTCCTTCAATTTGGTGCTTGTAAATCAGGGGTTTGATGTCTCCTTCTTTTTGAAGATGGAGAATATTGGAAGTTGTAGCTTCATAATAATGTAATCTTGTTATTATATAAGAAAATAATTCTATGGTTTTCTTCCATTTGGATTTCCATGTGAATATGTTGTGAACTGTGTATTTGTTCTTCTACTCTTTATTGTATATTGGGATGCATTTATGTGATTTAAAAGTTAAATTTCTTAAAAGGTGCTAAATTATAATTGATATTGATTCATCCCCCCTCTTAGTATCAACAATTGGTATCAGAGCAGGTTACCTTCAAAATAGTCTAATCACTGGAAGGAAGATTGTGAGAAAAAATGGAAGGCCACATTCTAAATGGGATTTCTCCATTTGATTGAAACAATTATGCATATTGGAGCAACAAAATTAAAACTTAGATGACATCTTTAGGAGTGGAAATATGGATCTCATTTGTAAATGGCTATAAAGTTTCAAAAAAATCTCCAACTAATCGAGATGACAAGAAATTAACGAGTTGTAATTCAAAGGCTAGGCATGTTATCATAAGTGGATTGACACCAAATGTTTCTAGCAAGGCGATGGGTTGCAACACAACTAAACAGATTTGGGATAAAATTCAAAATATTTATGAAGGCGATCCAAAAGTCAAGCAAGTCAAGCTTTAATGACACAAAGAATAGTTTGAAAATCCAAAATTGAATGAAAAAGAAGATATTGCAACCTATTTACTCATAGTAGATGAAGTTATCAATTCCATCAGAGGATTAGGAGAAGAGGTCAAAGAATATGTGGTTGTATAGAAAGTGTTGAAATCACATCCTTTGAGATATGATGCTGAGGTCTCGGCCATTGAAGAAATTAGGTATTTGACCAAAATGACAATGGATGAACTACATGGGACCCTCACAACATATAAAATGAGAACATATAGAAAAAATGGACATCCAAATAGAGAAACATATTTTGAATCCAGGAAGAAAACAAGGAACAAACATAGGGTAGAGGCAAAACTAGGCAATGAATCAGATGAAGAAGAAGCATATTTTGTAAGGAGACTCAAGGGGAGAACCAACAAATACAAAGGTAATTTACATTTAAAATGCTTCAATTGTGGTAGAATTAAACACTATGCTAAGAAATGTCATTTTGAAGAAAATAAATCTTCGATAAGAAATAGAGTCTTTATTCCAAGGAGGACAACAATTCTTCAGATGAAAGCGATGGAGAAGAAAGGGAAGTAAGGGAAGTTATCTTCACAATTAAGAAACTTAGAATGAAGACCATAAAAATTCTAAAACATATGAAATTAATACTGAAGAAGATTATGATGCAAAGATAAAAGAAACAAACATAGAATCTTTCTGGGGAATTAAAGCCTTCACAGAAACTAAACAAGAAGATGAAGAAAATATGGAAAATTTGAAAAATGTTGAAGAAGAAAATATCAAGCTAAGAAGCAAAAATAGAGAGTTAAAAAAAGAATTGAAAAATTGTGAAGAAGAGAATCATGAGCTTGAAAACACAATTGACACCTTGAAGGAGCAGTTAGATAAAGCCAAGAAGATTGAAGAATATTAGAAATTAAAAGTAGAATTGCATCACACAAGAAAATATCTGATGTTGACAACAGAAACGTTGAATTACTACAAGAAATTTGAAAGAAGTATTGAAAAATTAGATTAAACCATTAGCAAAAAAAGATCACCTACCGATAAGACAAGACTTGGATATGAAAAATTTTTGAAGACATTAGACACAGATAAAACAGACAGGGAAGATGAAGGAAATTCTAAAAACTATGCAAATGCCTTAAGAAATGGTGATCCAGATTTAGGAGCAGAATGAACTGATTAATAGACTGAATACAATAAACACATAGATATGAAGAATAACATAGATATCCAGTGAACAATATCTTCTATTGAATAAATGAAACAGGATGAAACTGTAAAACTGTAGAACTTAAAAACTAGCTCGAATGGTGGTAGTTATCTCTAAGAAGAGATGTGGTTGTTACGCACATTCGTCTGAGCAGAATGATTACAGTGAGGCTCTAGAGGCATTTTTAATATTACTCACGAAGGCCAAAATCCTAGACATCCAAAAACCTAACCCTAGGAGGTGAAACCCCAAAAGTCATGTGGGCCCATATGGGTAAGTTGGTACCTCAACTTCCCAGGGTCGTAACCTTTGCATACGGACTCCGTTTTAGGCATGTGATAGACCGTTGGAAAGGTATTTTAGAGAAATACACATTACACCATTAAACTCTAACTCTGTCTACAGTTTTACTATGGTGAGCTAAAAAAACATTGTTTAGGGCTCCAAAACGGCCCTGGAAGTACATCAAGATCTACTAACATGAAAACATACAAAATAAGATAGTTGGATTAGGTGAGAGGCCACTCGTATCCACCTAGAATATTTGTAGAGATTCATACAACCCCATAAGTGTAGAACCCACAGTTACAAAGAAGTACAGAAGAACGTGTTGAATTAAAACTGACAAGAGAAGCCAGTTGGAATAGGTGGGAGACCACCAATATCCACCTAGATCAATCCTCCCCCCTTAGGAAGCAATGGTCTCCATTGCATTGAGTTCCCCCATCAGGTGAGGAAACTTCTACTGGATTTGGCCTCGGGTGAGCCACTTTCCTTGGTGTAGGAGTTTCTCTACCTTGACAACCTGATAAAGATGAATCCTCTGCTGGCGAGTGCCCTTGACCTGTGTGTCCACTATCTGATCAGTGGATGTTTGTTCCATGCATTTAGGGTTGAGCTCTGTTGGTGTTAGTTGTTCTACGATCTCTAAGGTATCCAATGATGGTGGAAAATATGGTTGAAGGAGGTCCACATTGAACATTGGGCGCAAGCCAAGGTGTAACACCCCAAGTTTTGGACCCCCATTTTAAATAATGTATTGTTACAATGCTGAGAGACCAGAGTGCCCAAAAAAATATTTAAAAGGCCAATGTGCACAAGACATGTAATGTTTTTGTCATTATTAATAATAAATACATGGTTGGTTGCTAGACAGACAAAGACTAGAGTTATAGGGGGCTATGATTCCAGAAGAGAGGGGGCTTAAGGGGCTAAGTGTTTATTCCTATTTTAATTACCCTTTTTGTCTAAGGGAGGGGATCGGTTATGTGAGCTTCTTGGGGAAGGCTAGGAGGTTCTTGATTTCCCCACAAGGTTACTTAAACCCACCTCGGGTCTGATGGGGGGGTTCAAATGGTGGCTTGTTACCTGATTTCCTGTATGTTCCTTCATTTTTACCTCACACACTTCCATGCACACACTTACCCATTCATTGATCCAACCTCACCTCCATCTTGGCTTGGGAAGGGAACCAAAATACTAACGAATTAGCCATGGGATAGTTGGTTGTAATGGTCGTTGGTGCAATCTAGCCATGACCTGGGGCCTGCATGTCCAATATGCATTGGCTTGTGCCTTGTTTTGCTCACAACTGCGAGTCCTAAGAGTTCCATCTTTGATTTTTCCAGACCAACTGTGTTGGAGGCCCCAAAATAAAGGAGAGGGACTACTTGAGGGACTGTGTGGCAAAGAAGGGTGGAGGTCCATTCTCTTGGGGTGATACAGGCTGGGTACAATAGAGTTGGGTACTTGGATTTTTGTGGGTGTTGGGAATCCTATGAGATCTTGAGAGCTGACTGGTTTGGGAACCCAAGTAACACTCTGGAACCGTCCTTGTGGATTCATATCCCTAGCTCGGGGGTGACACTGTTGTTGAGATTTGGAGTAGTGGTGTCTACGGTTGGTTGGAACGTCCTTGGTCTGTACCCAGTTGGTGTCACCTTTTTATAAAGATAAGTGCTCTTTGTTGTGATATTACTATCTGTGTATGAATTTATTTTCCACGGTATATTTAATTATCATTTAATTGAATCTTTAGACTATGTATGCTTGTTGAATACTGTTTTGCATGTCGTTAAAGTCTTTTCTTTTATTCATCCTTAAATTTTAAAAAGGTATCGTAAGAGAAATAAGTCCAAAGGCGAGCTTGAAGGTAGCATGCCCCGACCTATGGGTGGTTGGGGATGTTACAGTTTGGTATCAGAGATTCTAGTTGAAACACCAAGTCGGTATGGCTCGGGTCTATTGATCAAAGTCTTGGGGTCACTATCGAACTATGAACATGAAGTTAAAAAGATCAAGAAGAATGGTGTTGCAGAATATACGTAGGATATGGAACGTCAGAGACCCGTGTAAGGGGTTCGAAGGATCATGAACATCCCCTTCGAATTCGGGAGTGATCACCACTGTAGGATCAAGAGAGATCCGAGATTTTTGGATCGGAGGATAGGTGAACAGGGGTTGTTCAATGAAATGGAAGCAAAGGCTAAGGTCACCACCATCAGATCCCATTGGAGAGGAAGATCAACAGACATAAGGCATTGCGGGGAACCAATTTGCATGGGAGATAATTTCCCAAGGCAGTCCCGCAATCCAAACCACAGTTTCCCCAAGGGGTTACATGTCAGCATCGGGAGAATTGCGGGGGAAAAAGTAGGTTGCTGCAAAAAAGTAGGGTTCAAACATGGAAGCTCCGTATAGCCGAAGTAGATCCTGACCATCAATCACCAAGAGGTACATGTCAACATATCAGTAACTCCAGAGAAATCTATTTGAGAGGTTTTTAGTTGAGATTTGAAACTCCCAAAGCCCATAGAAATGGAGATATGGAGTAAATCTCGATCGTCCGATCATCCGAAATAGATCTCGGTCGTTAGATCGTCCATGATAAATCTCAAGAGTCAGATCATCCAAGGTGAGTCTAGGATGTCTGATCCATAAGAGATGTGGCGTAAATCTATGGATTTCGGGTGAAGGCCTGAAGTAAGCCTCAATCGTCTGATTCAAGAGGACACGTGGCAAAATCCCATGTACTTTGAGGGGTCTAAATTTTGAGATTTTCAAAACCTGAAGACCCGAAAGGATCTCAGCCATTGATCTGTCGAGAACCACGCTTCACCAGATCCAGGGCTTTGAATAAAACCCAGTAGGGCCAGATAAGTTTTGAAATTTGAGATTTTCGAAGTCTGAAGACCCGAATTAAGCCTCAACTGTCAGATTAAGAAGGAATCATGGTGCATATCCATGGACTCTAGGTGAAGACCTGAAGTGAATCTTAGTCGTTCGATCTAGGAGGACACATGGCGACAGATTGGCTAGTTTGATAATGCGGAGTTTGTGAGAATTGGAAGTGTGCTAGCATGGAAACTCTTGAAGTCCTAAAGCCCAAAGAGCTGAAGTGATGGGGAACGGTGACATCACTAGGAGGTGATGTGAAACCCAGAATTTCTGAAGTGACATGAATTGCAAACGTGACCTAGGATGACGTGGACACATGGGATGGGTTCCATGTGTCTGTAATTTTTGAGCATTTAGAGTATTAAAAATTCAGTTAGAACATGACACATGTCACCCGCCTGATTGGGCCACGTGTCCGCTTCTAGTATTTTTCCACATGGTGAAAGAGTGTGCAGTCCAGAGACTAGGCACTCCAAAGGGGAGATATGTGATAGGTTGCATTGGGTCAAAATTCCTGAAGGCCCAAAGGCCAGAGTAGATATCGACCATTGATTATAGAAGACACACGTTGAAGGATTGTCAACTTTGGGTGAAAGCTCTCCGAGAGGAAGTGAAAGAGGAAAGTTTGAAACTTCTGAAGCCCAAAGAGCCGAAGCAATTCATAATCGTTGATCTGTGGGAGGACGCCCATCGATAGATCATGAACTCTAGGAAAAATCGTTCCAGGAGGAGGCAAGCGAAGAAGGCTGAGACTCCTGAAGCGCGGAGTCCCGAAGTGGATCTCGATCGTTGATTGTGAGAGAATACGAGGACCATTGATCCGGTCCTGGATGAACTTTTTGAAGTCCCGAAGCTCTGGACAAGAGCTTTTTCATCTAAGCGTGAGGTCATGGTCATGGTCATCTGCAGATTGAGATCTGAGGGAAGGAGGGATAAGGGTCGAATTGGTTGTCTTCAAGACAAAAAAGTGATAAGGAAGGATTTAGTCATGGTCACCTGAGAGGGTGGTTTGAAGGAAGCACCTACGCATGATGAGATTCTGTGTCGACCAAGGATAACAGGACACTGTTATTTTCAGAGTATGGGGATATGATCTCCATGAAAAAAAAAAAAAAGAGACCGGTAGAATGATTTGGCAATTTTGTTTATCATATGCATAACTCTAACAAAATGGTTGCTTGCACATTTTGCAGAATTAAGGGGTTTAAACACATCAACTCAGGATGTGTATTGAGGAAATGGAAGAAGGCGAGGGAGCCTCTAGTCATGATAAGGAGGAAGAAGGCCAGAATACCATAGTTGGTAATGCAGAGGCAGATTCCAATGGAAGCAAGGGAAAAGGAGAGCAGGAAATGTTAATAGAAATGGTAAGAATCCCGAAGATGGAAGTGTAGATCTACAAAGAAGACAATGAGAGACTAACGAGAGAGAAAATTTAGATAAATTCTTGAGTGTTGCAAATCTGAAATCAGTTGTAGAGACAAACAAAGAAGGGATCAAACTCAATACAAGAGGAAGAAGGCAGGTGCCATGAAAGAAGGGATGATTGTGGAAGAGATGGTCATTCCAGAAGTGCTAACAGATCTCATGGACACCACTCACCTCCTTACTCAGAAATGAAATTTTATGCATCGAAAAATCCCATAAGCAGTCCAGAGGTGTCTCCTGTCAGACACCAAAGAAGGAAATAAGAAGTAGATAGTTTGCAAGGAGATATGAGGAAGCTTAAGCCACCTTCCTTTGAGGGTGAAATAGAAAGGGAATATGATGTTGAAGCATGGTTCCTTGGGATTAGGAGATATTTTTGGTTGCATAACTATTCGTCCAACCTAGAAGCCAGGATTGCCACTTACCATTTACACAGGAAAGTTGCAATGTGGTGGGACCAACTGAAGAAAGTGGAACATGTTAGTGAAAGTAGGATCACTTGGAAGTAGTTCAAGAAGTACTTCCAGAAGGAGTATCTCTCAGAGAATTTCTATGACAAGAAAATGCAAGAGTTCTTTGAACTCGGATTGGGAAGCATGACTATGGCAGAATACGAGAAGAAGTTCTTGGGATTGTTAAAGTATGTTCGGTTCATTGGTGATGAGAAAGTGAAAATACAGATATTTCTAAGTGGATTGCCAACATTTTATAAGGACAAGATCAAACATGATGAGCCTAAGACCTTGATTGAGGCCATAAGGAAGGATAAATACATGTATGAACAAGGCCAGGGAAGAGAATCTCTACAGAAATCTTGGAAGGACAAGAAGAATGTGAATTCCAATCAGAGGAGGAAAGGATTCAAACCTCCCTTCAGTAGGAATGATCCTAATAGAAATCATCAAGATTAGTATCCTAAGAGAGATTTCAAGAAAGAAGATTCCTTGGGAAAAAGGGGAAGAACTCCAATCCAATGCTAGGGATGTGAGGAAGATCACCTGTACAAGGATTGCCAACATAGAAAAGACAGAGTGAAGACTGTGCACAACATCCAAGAGGGTACAAAAGTCGAATATATGGGAAGAATCTATGCATATTTAAATGATCGACAAACAGAGAACCAGTCCAATATGATCGAGATGGAAGGTAAGATCATAAATCAACATGTTTCTATTTTGAATGATTCGGGAGAAAGTCATTGCTACATTGATCCTAAGATATTGGATAGATTACATTTGGAGAAAAGTAAACTCTGAAAATCATGTTTTGTTCAATTAGCCACTGGAACCAAAAGAAGAATCCATGATATGGTCAGAAGTTGTTCCATAAGTCTTAATGGCCTGAATACTAGTATTGATCTAAATATCATACCATTGGGGTCTTATGATATTCTGATTGGAATGGATTTGTTGGACAGGGATCATGATGTCCTATATTGTCATAATAAGACATTTACATGTCTGGATGGAAATGGAAAACAGAGCAATGTTTTACGAAAGGATGTCAATTTTATGCAGCTCATGTGGAAGAGCTAGAAAATACAAAGGGGCCAAACCTCGAAGATTTCTTGGTACTACAGGAATTTGAATATGTATTCCAAGAAATACTCGGATTGCCACCAAGAAGGGAGATATATTTCTCAATTGATTTAGTGCTAGGATCTACCCTGGTGTCAAAAACACCTTACAAAATGAGCACACCAGAGTTAAAAGAATTACAAATGCAGTTGGAGGAATTATTGAAGAAAGGGTACATATGTCCAAGTGTTTCACCTTGGGGAGCACCAGTACGTTTTGTCAAAATGAATGATGGAACCTTGAGGTTGTGTATTGACTTCCAACAACTGAAAAAGTACACTATAAATAACAAATATCCTCTACCCCGAATTGATGACCTCTTTGATCATCTAAGAGGAGCAAAGATATTTTCAAAAATTGACCTGAGGGAAGGATATGATTAGGTGAGAATCAAGGAGGAAGACATTCATAAGACAACCTTTTGGACCAAGTATGGGCATTATGAATTTGTAGTGGTTCCATTTGGACTAACCAATGCACCAGTTGTATTCATGTGCTTAATGAATGACACATTCAAGAATTATTTGGATAAGTTTGTCATAGTATTCCTGGATGACATACTTATCTATTCGAAGTCTGAAGAGGAGCATGAACATCAATTAAGACTAGTATTGAAAGTACTGAGAGAACATCAGTTGTATGCCAAGTTGAGTAAGTGTTATTTTTATCAAAAGAAGATCCATTACTTGGGACACATTATTTCAGAGCAGGGCATAGCAATAGATCCAGAGAAAATCAAATCCATTAGAGGATGGACAACACCCAGAAATGTGTCAGACGTGAGATATTTTATGGGATTAGCTGGCTACTAAAGAAGGTTCAAAGTAGGTTTCTCTAACATTTCTCATCCCATCACTTCTTTGCAAAAGAAGGGAACTAAATTTGAATGGACACTCAAGTGTGAAAAGAATTTTAACCTGTTGAAGGAATTACTTACTAGTGCACATGTGTTGAAGATTGTTGACCCAAATGACAATTTTGTGGTATGCACAGACACATGTAAGGAAGGACTTGGGGGAGTCCTCACGCAAAATGGACATGTCATTGGATATGATTCCATAAAGCTTAAGAAACTATGCCACCCATGACTTGGAACTTGCTGCCATTTTTCACGCCTTGAGGATGTGGAGGCATTATCTCATGGGGAAGAAATTTGAATTAAAGATAGACCACATTAGTTTGTAGTATATTTTTGAACAGCCAACCTTCAATGCCAGGAAAACAAAATGGCAGGAATTTCTAAGTGAATATGACTTCGATATCAAGCATATCAAGGGAAAGGAGAATAAATTTGTCGATGCACTTAGTAGAAGAGTGAATCTCATGCATGCTACTATTGTCAGTATGCATCAGTCAGACTTGAAGAGAAGAATTTTAGATGGTATTGTTATAGACTAGCATTACCTAAAAGTAAAGGAAAGCTTAAAACAAGGAGATGTACAACAGAAAATAAAGGAGTATGAGATAAAGGAAGACAAACTACTCATGCATAAAAATAGAATATATGTTCTTTGTTCTGGAGAACTGAGGAATTTGGTACTGAATGAAATGCATGATGTTCCTTATGTTGGACATCCCGATTACCAAAAAATAATTATAGCAGTAAGAAGCCAGTTCTTTTGGCTAGGAATGAAGATGGATGTTTTTGACTACACCACTCGATGTATGGAATGTCAGAAGGTGAAGGCAGAGCATAGGCACCTAGCAAGTTTGTTGCAGCCATTGCCAATCCCAGAGAAGAAATGGGAAGTGATCACCATGGATTTCATCATAGGATTACCCAGAACGAATAAGAAACATGATTCAATCTTGGTGGTGGTTGACAAATTAACAAAGGTTGCTCATTTTGTTCTTGTGAATACAATGCATACAGTGGCTAATATTACAAAAATTTTCATGAAGGAAATTGCTAGGTTGCATGGGATACCTAGGAAGCCTTGTATGGTAAGAAATGCAATACTCTAGTAAGTTGGGACAACCCAGTATATAGAGTGGTACTTGGGTCAGAGTCTCTCAAGGACATGCAAGACCAGGCGGTTAATATCAAGCATAATTTAAAGGCAGCTCAGGATAGACAGAAAGTTTATGTAGACAAGAACAGGACAACTAGAGAGTTTAAAGTAGGGGAGCATGTACTTTTGAAAGTGAAGCCCAAGAAAATCTCGTTGAAATTGGGTAGTTGTACAAAGTTGGCAGTCATATTATGTGGTCCATTTGAAATATTAGACAGAATAGGGCCAGTTGCATACATGCTTGCATTGTCTGCTTCCATGAATGTGCATAATGTATTTCATGTATCTTTACTAAATAAATATGTACATGACCCTAACCATGTTATTGATTGGCATCTGATTCAGGTAGAGACAAAGGGAGACTTTCAGGTTCAGCCAGTACGGGTATTGGACAGAAAGGTAAAAATGCTCTGAAATCGAGTTATAGAGCTGGTAAAAGTTCAGTGGACCTGCTACGGTTTTGAAGATGCTACCTGGGAGCATGAAGAACCATGCAGGGAAAGTACCCATAGCTTTTTGAATAAATTTGAGATTTTGATCTCTATTTTGTATATGCACTAAGGACAGTGCCAAAATCAGGGGGAGGGGATGTAACACCCCAGGTTTTGGACCCCCATTTTAAATAATGTATTGTTACAATGCTGAGAGGCCAAAGTGGCCAAAAAAATATTAAAAAGGTCAGTGTACCCAAGAGATGTAATGTTTTTATCATTATTAATAATAAATACAAGGCTAGTTGCTTGATGGAGAAGGACTAGAGTTATAGGGGGCTATGATTCCATAAGAGAGGGGGCTTGAGGGGCTAAGTGTTTATTCCTATTTTAATTACCCTTTTTGTCTAAGGGAGGGGATTGGTTACGTGAGCTTCTTTGGGAAGGCCATGAGGTTCTCTATTTCCCCATGAAGTTACTTAAACCCACCTCAGGTATGATGGGGGGGTTGGACTGATGGCTTGTTCCCTGATTTCCTGTACGTTCCTTCATTTTCCCTCATTCACTTCCATGCATGCAATTACCCATTCATTTATCCAACCTCACATGCGTCTTGGCTTGGGAAGGGAACTGAACTGCTGAAGAATTAGCCATAGGATAGTTGGATGTAATGGTCGTTGGTGCAATCCATCTATGGCATGGGGCCTGCATGTCTAAGATGCGTTGGCCTGTGCCCTATTTTTCTGAAAATTGTGAGTCGTGATAGTTCCATCTTTGAGTTTTCCGGACCAGTTGTGCTGGAGGCCCAAAAATAAAGGAGAGGGACTGCTTGAGGGACTACATGGCAGAGAAGGGTGGAGGTCCATTCTCTTAGGGAAGTGCAGGCTAGGTACAAGAGAGTTGGGTACTTGGATTGTTGTGGGTGTTGGGAAAGTTGTGAGAGCTTGAGAGTTGACTGGTTTGGTAACCCAACTAACACTCTAGAACCGTCCTTGTGGATTCATAGCCCTAACTCGAGGGTGACATCGTTGTTGATATTTGGAGCAGTAGTGTCTATGGTTGGGTGGAACATCCTTGGTCTGCAGCTAGTTGGTGTCACCTTTTTATAAAGATAAGTGCTCTCTATTGTGATATTATTATATGTGTATGAATGTATTTTCTACTGTATATTTAATTATCATTTAATTGAATCTTTAAACTATGCATGCTTGTTGACTATTGTTGTGGATGTCATTAAAGTATTTTCTTTTATGCATCCTTAAATTTTAAAAAGGTATCGTAAGAGAAAGAAGTCCAAGGGCAGGCTTGAAGGTAGCATGCCCCGACCTGTGGGTGGTTGGGGATGTTACACAAGGAATGGTAGAGTGTTGAGCTCAAAATCATTATTACCCACAGCCTTGGTGATGGTGTAAGCCCCATAGCAAAGTGGGAAGAGCTTTAGATGGGGCCTTGTAAGATGCTCCTTCTGCAACTGTAACCAAGCCTTGTCTCCAACCTGAAACTAGTGTGGGACCCTGTTTTAATCATGGTGTTGCTTGTACTTAGCATTGGATTTATGAAAAATATCATGGACCTGTTGGAAGATGTGTTAAATCCACTCAATGAATCTAGTGTCTTTGTTCGTCTCAAAATGAACATGGGAAATTATGTTTGCGTAGTTGCCAGAGGTAGTGCAACATCAATGGGACCCAAGCGTTGGAATCCTAGTCCCACCTTAAATGGGCTATGGTTGGTGGAGCTCTGGAGAGCCCTGTTGTAACTACGTTGAACATAGAGGAGACTCTCATCCCATTTATGCAGATACTTAGAGCGGTACATGTGGAGGATGTGCACAATCATCTGATTGACAACCTCTGTTTGGTCATTTGTTTGGGGGTGGAAAGTGTTGTTTCTGAGATTAATCCTAAGGCTCAAAGAGTGATGTCAAGCATCAGGAGTGTTTAAAGAAAATGTTTTAAATGAGTGTTTTTCCTAACTTTAGTTCTATAAGAAATTATCTTTAAATGAAATTAATAATTGGACAGTACAAAGGTTCTATTTTTTTTTCTGAGTCACAATTATAATGTCAAATGGTGTGAAATAAAGTTACAAAACTGTTAAACAAAGATAGGCATCAATTGCAGATGAGTCTCACCTTGTTTGTAGCGGAAGAAAAGTAGAGAAGGAACCCTTGATCAAGATGTGAAATGCAGTAATTCACATAGAACGCAGGTCTTGTTTTACTCACAGTAAATACAAAGGGAAAACTGCTTACCTAATGAATTTCTAGTATAATATGATCACAGTAGTTGTAATACTAAATTGCAATCAATCTCTTTTCAAGGAATTACATAAAGAAATTCGCAGAAATGAAAATATAGAGGAAACACATAACTTAAATTGAATGAAAATTAGAATCTATGTCTGCACTTGTATTAATACTCAGAAAATAGATTTTCTCTATTACATCCAGCAAGAAGAAGCCCTCAATAGATCTTGAATATATGTACTTATACAAAATCTTTCACAACTCAAAAACCCTTTCACTTCTTACAATCTTTAATTAAAAGTAGCAAACATCTGAATAAAACAACAACATGTAAATCTTGATGAGTTTAATTGGCATTCTCCTCTAACTCTTCATCTGCTGGCAGAAATGCCTCTTTTCCTTAGTCCTTTGGGTCAGATACACATGTCATTGAGGCCACCTTTGTTAAGAACCAAATATCAATATAGCATAGAAAATCCTCAGAAAAAGTACTCAACGCCTTGAAAAAGAGAGAATTTCAGATAATAAGCCTCTTCGAGGGGGCAACCTCCTTTTACCCCACTTAAATGTTCAAGTACAAGATGATTCAAAATGAAAATGTCTCCTTTGTATATATAGGAGACTAGGAGGTATAATTAAAATTAATGGCCTAAAGCCGACATAAATAAAATAACAGTATTGATCTAATATGCCCCAATTAAGGGGTAATGAGCCAATATTAGGGC
>JASDQU010502643.1:633-26421 GCA_032191745.1 Picea mariana | reverse complement strand
GGGAACTATACCCTCATCTTCAAATAGACTGAAAATAGTCTTTTCAAGGTCCAAAAACTTTCCAATGGGGAGGTGTGATCTAGGGGATCAAATTTTGCTCAAAATTCAAAGTGCTCGAAATTTCTTCAAATCGAATAGGAGCATAGGTCTCGTTGTCACGAACCCAACACAACTTGTTTGGGTTTAAACGAATGTCGAATGAGAGAGATATCGCGTTCTTTTCAAAACGACCAATAGGCAAAAAAAATTGTGCTGACTGTACAGTCTGTACGGATGCTGACGTGGCAGACTGTATGACACATGGCAGGGTCGTATGACACATGGCAGACAACCATGTGGTCAGTTGGCAGTTGACATGGCAGATATTGGTTGGCAGATGTGGACGAATAGTCTGCTGACATGTGTCATATTTTGTCCAATGGTTTGGTGCCATGTGGCCCAGTCATGGGCTGCCACGTGGCACCCTGTTATTGGTTGGTTGTATAAACTTTATTTGGAGTCCACCAGACTCAACCCCACGACCTCCACCCACATGCAAAGCTTTGGCAAAGACCACCAACCAACGCGCCACCATAGTGTTTCTTAACACTATATGGTGCGAAATATATTTGAGTTTAAATGTTGTAAAGTTTGGGCGGGGGTCGGGCAAGGGCTTAGCCCCAAACCACGGTTATATTGTTTATGTCATATGGCCACCGGTTTAAAACCTTTGCACGTGCACATTTCAAACTTTAACCCCCGGTCGTACACCTTGCAATATGACCACGGGCGTGCGGCATGTTTTAATCATAGCCCTTTTTGTATGAGCTCGGTCACATGTGTTTGAGCATGGAACCACCGGCGTGCCCGACCATTGTCATTTGATTTGACTTGGCCTATTTTATATGCGCACAAGGTCATGTGGTGTCCATGTGCCCGTGGGCCTTGGCGGTTAAGCGCCAGCGTGTAACCGTCCTACAGTTTGTATCGGTTGTGTGGTTGCGCTCGGTGCTGGGTTTTTCCACATTTATGTGAGTGGGAGCTAGGTTGAGGAGGAAAGGGTGCATTTTGGCAATCCAGAGACAAAAAGTTTGAAGGGGAACTTCTAGGAAGCATATCTTCTTCAATTTTTGGCCAAACGAGGTGCTGAAAAAACCCAACTAGGGGTTTTTGGACGTTCTAAAGCCATTGGAGCCATCTATTTGGCATTTTGAGCATTTTAAAGCACATATTTGATCACTTTGAGAAAATAATACAAAATATCCATTGGAAGCTGGACCAGGAGATGTAGCCCGAGAGAGGAGTGAACTCCTTTATCATTTGCTGTGTTATGTGTTTTCTGTTCACTGTTTATTGCTTCTGTTTATATGCATCTTGAATGAGTAATTTCTATAAACGTTGTGTTGAAAAATTGATCCATTTTCATTTTAACACATGAAATAAATCTTGCAAATATTTTCAAGAATACAAGTCTTCTTCATTTTTAGATCACTAATAGTCTGTTTTGTGGCATGTATATGATTTTGCAAGTGTTATACCAATAGGAACTTTTTTCACAGTTGTTTGATCAATTTGTCTACAGACTACTAATTGGTAGTTGAAAAAACACCTAATGAACCTGCAACTTCCCTTGCAAATTCTGGATCATCTTGGTCATTCTCGTCATACACCATTCTCTTCCTTTTAATCATCATGCCATATTTTTGGTGAGATTCACTTTTGATGCTAGCTTTCCATTTCTTACTAAAAAAAAATATGAAGGAGGCATCTCTTCGGGCAAGGTGGGGCTAAGATCACCTACAAAAACAAGTTTGAAATTAGGATTTCCAAAGCTGGTTTGTAGAGGGGTTAGCGATGTAACGGCAGTAGCAATCTCTATGGACTATTGTTGCTCTGTTGTATTTGAGGTGAGAAGAGGAGTAGTTGGTGTCGAAGGAGACACATCATGTCCCTGCTTTAGGAAATCTTCGAGTTGAGCTAGTGCGTGCGAGCTTAGTTGGCCTGACAATGATGCTTTTAATTCCTGTGTTAACACCTCCAATCTCTTTGGGGTTCCCTCAACTCTATGCTTATAAGAGTGACTTGATTTAGAACCTATAGGCATAGCTTCCTGTGAAGGGGGAGTGGTTATTGACTCTCCTTGTAGTACCCTTGGTAGATTGTTTCATCTATGTTTTTGAAAGCTAAGAAAACCAGCTTGTTGATCTGGGGGCAGGGTTCAGAATCTGTCTTCAACTTCCTCATAAGATCTAACTCCACTGAATATTTCATCATACGGGGAGTTATCATGCATATATCACTTTATGTTGAACTATTCTAGGTGTTTTTCCACTATCTTACGTGGATCATGTCTCTTGAACTCAATGTCAATCAATTTGACATCCTCCAGGGCCGTGGCCTCAACTTTGGAGTGACCGAAATCCAATAATGAAAACATGCCAACTTGAATAGGGAAATTCGGCCAAACCTTTTTTTGTGCTACCTTGAACTCCGTGTTGATGCCTCTTATCACTATCTGGTACGCCACTTCTCTGCATACCATCCTATTAGGTAAAACTCATGGGAGAGCATGAGGAGAAACCGAGCAACCAAAAACTCTAATGTATGAGGAATTCTCCTCAATGAACCAATATGCAAGCTTACCCAGGTTTCCCATAATCTTTTCTGAAATCTAAGGAGGTGGGTGACCATACAAGGCTATATGAACAGGTATTACTACATTGTGGTAGATTTCATAAAATAAATCTTTAGATTTCTCCTCCCACAACTTGGAACGATAAAAATGAATGGGCTCGGCACTGGTTAGGGTCAAACTCTTGTTCATCAATGAAAAAGGGGTCATGAGGAAGATGGCATCCATAACATATGCATACATGTAAAAAGGGGTGGGTTTCCCTTTTGATTTCGATGTTTTGTAATCAACAATTCCCTTGGCCAAGTTATCTAACAATATTTTGGCCCAATTGAAAGTGTAACCCTCTACTACCTCGTTCATGATGGATACTCATTCCACCGAGAAATGCGTAGGTCTATTCTTCCTGAAAATATGACAGAGCATCATGGCTACATACACCATATGAGTGTCTAAAGACATTGTGGCATACATACCATGAGCATCAGTCCTTAATTTCTCCAGGTGTCCCCACCATGTCCTTATTATATCATGACCATTCCTAGCGTATTGGATGCATTCCTTTTGCTTGAATTCTAGAAGGAATGTGGAATTATAAGTATATTTAGGATTAGGGGAGATTTTATACATTACTTGCAAATTTTTTGGTCGGAAAGAGCCGATGGAAACTTGCTAATGGTTGATGATGCTCCTGGTTTGGATGTCAACCTATTCTAGTGCCCAGCTTATCATGTCGTTATAAGGCATGAGTCTCGATTGTCCAGCTATCTTGTGCAGATATTACTGTGTTATGTGTGTAAGCTTAGTTGCAAAAGAGTCATCGTATTCTTCGGTGGAGTCCTCTGGATAGTTGATGATTTCACGCTCCATGATCTCAAAAACTTGTGTCCATGTTTTAATGATGTATGTGGCTCATGGAGTGGTGTCCAACATAATGTCTTCATTCGGGTTCAAATCTTCCCTTCTACATCGGGATTTTTTTCCATTTTCCATGGTGCCATAATCTTTAAGGAAACATAGAAAGGTTACCTGTTTCAGAGAAAATCCGTGAGTTTTTCAAATAGATAAAACTTGTTAATTGTGAAAGGTAAAAATGAATTCAAAATCGAAGTGCTTTTATTTAAACAAGATTCATGGATCTTCATATAACCTTATTGGTGAACAATTTATTAATGTTAATGGAGATGTCTACCTGGCGATCCGCAATCCTCGTTTGAATCATTGTCCTTAATTAGTCATAAATTCCATCAACATTTAGACGGTTCAGGTTCGGGAGTTTTAGATGTGATAGAGTGGGAACCTCTCGAATCTTGAATCCGCAGAAAGATTAATCTCTAAATAATCACTTTTCAAACCTAAAACAATCATTTTTAAAATGGTGCGTTAACTTCAAGTGTTTCGAAAGTTTGGACTTCAGGGACTTTTAATGTATCTCAAGAGGAACTTCTCGAAACCCAAAACTGTAAAGCAATTAATTATCTAGTAATTGATCTTAAGTCTTAATTAATTGCACTTAATTTTAAGTATTTTGGAAGTTTGGACTTCAGAAATTTTAGAATATGATACAAGGGAAATTTCTGAAATCTGAACTGCGGAGTCATTAACTATCTCTTGATCATGATTAACTTAGTTATTTAAATGTTCAATTTACCCTTTTAATTTTTTAAATGTTCAATACTTCTGTATTTTAATACTTCGGTGATTCATGAATTCATTATTTGTTAAACTCCTGAAGGATCATCTCCCATAGTGGCGTAGAATAGATGACGTCATTTTGGATGATGTGTTGAGAAAAGAGAGGTTCTACGTGTTAATTGGAAACATGAGAATCCTCCAATGAAAATATCCCAAACAGATGCCATGTGTCAACTCAGGAAATACTCAAAAGGTACACATGTCCTGCGACTAGCTCCTTTAAATGGTTTAAGAAATTTCATGAGAAGGTACCTTCGAGTTTCGGAGTTTTAGAGTTTTTATTGTTTAGACTTATTGAAACATCTGAAGCATGAAGCTCTGAAGCGACCGTTAGAGATTTACCTCTTTAAAATTCAGGCGGCTCCAGAACTCTAGAGGCTATTAGGATCACTAGATAAAAAGGGAAAACTCATCAATGATGGATATCGTGCATGCCTTATTATTAACTAACCAGTAATGAATTTGATTTAAAATTAAAAGTCATTTTTCAAGTTTCTGCCTTCTTTGGGTAAAATTTTATTTTCATGAGGTGAAAAATATAAAACTCAAAAGTTCATAATCGTATGTGTTCCAACATAGGCTCCATATAGGGATCGTTTCTCCCTATTAGACGTAGAATAACAGTAGATCGAGTGCCTTTATTGAATAAATGGAGTCATTATTGCATTTCTAAAAAACACTTTTAGGAGTTAATCATACACAGAAAAAATGAACTTCAACCGAATCTCAGAAAACCTTCAAAACACATCTAATGATTGACCTCGAGTTAGGCTATTTAAAATTTCCCTTTCCTAAAACTGATTTTGGATCTATTTAAGATAATCAAAACAACTTTAACCAAAATATCGGACTTCGACCGACTTCGTTAGCATCAAGGTTGAGTAGATATAATAATTTATTTAGGGAATCCCTCGTTGGTTTAGAATGTAAATATTACCGAAAAGAGAACTAGATGTCAGAGTATGTTATGTAGATATGTATGACAGTCGTACAAATATCATAGATATTGCTTCACTTCTAGCGAGCCTGTTCGGTACCCCGGTGAATTTATCTATTTCTCCCATTGAATTTCCTTTCACCACTTCAATTAGCACTTTTTCATTTTGCTGAGATGAGGGAAATCATTACATTAATTTCCTTTCATCATCTCTTTGGACAAGATGGGGGGAATAAAATTATGAATTTCCTTTCACCATCTATCTTATATTTTAATATTTTGAAGTGGTGGAAATCAATATGTATGTATCATACAAGGGATGATATCTGCTTAAAATTGAAAAAGAAGGTCTATCACAATTTTTTAAGTATACTCTGAAACTAATTTTCTCTGAATATTCAATACACCTTCATCTATAGGGAATATTTTATAAGGATTTTGATTTTTCAGGGATCGACCTTGAGAAAATTAGTCAGTTTAAAATCCGATAGAATATCTAAAGTCATCAGGATTAGCCTTGACATACTTTCTTTCAGTTAAAATCAAAGGAACATAAAGATTTTAGCCTAATATTGTTTTGAAGATATGCTTTTAATTTTTCAAAGTCAAGGTGAATTTCTTTCTTTATATGAAGACTAAGGAAAGGTAGTGAAAACCAAAAGTAAATAAAATATCAGGGATAGGAAAAATAACCAGAACGAGGCTGTAGAGAGCCTGACACAAAAAATCCCAAGCCCACACAAGTTTTTTTTATTGATTCTCAAACTTACTTTCAAGCCCTTTTTATTTTTATTTTCTTTTTTCTTTTATTTTATTTCTTTCTTTTTAATTTTGGAGAAGGCTTTGGAATTTATCAGTATGACACTCTAAGATGTAATTTTATATTTCTCTAATTCTTGATCAGGTGATAAAATTATCATGAGTGAAACCTCCTTTACGTTTGAAAAGATTTCCTTAATATTTTAGTTGAACTAGTCAAGGTAGGATCTCATACCTCAAATTTCTTTTGTATTTTCAATCATGTGGATCATTAAATCATCACCTATTTTCAGAGAAAGTGAATGTTTTGAAAACTGACTATCGGATTCTGATGCATCCTTATCTCTCGTTTAACAATAAGTATTATGCATGGGAACACAATGTGAAATGTCAAAAAATTCCACAGAATAGAGATGGTATGTGATACAGATGCTTTTATATTCTTCTTTGACGATGTCAAGTAAACATGGTTTATTTACAACAAATGATAAAACGACTTGTATAATTTACAAAAGAAAGGTAAAATTGCAAATTGAAAAAGAAAATAGACATCAATCCAAACCGATATATACAATGGGGATTTGAAATATGACTACTGCATGAGATGTTTTAATTAACGCATGTTTATAGGAGCATCAAGGATTTCTTCATCGAGGTTTTCCAATAAAAAATATTTTTTTCCCTCAGCAGCTGCAATTCTGAATGGCCTGAACCAAAGATAGTCGAACTTGCCATGTTTCCTTTCATCTTCTTTTCTAGCGTCCCACTTCAAAACCATATCACCAAGAAGAAACTTCATGTCTTTAGTTTTTTTATTGAAAAGGACATTCATATTATCCTGGTACTTTTGAATTTTATCATCTATCTCAACCCTATTTTGTTGAACTTTGATGATTTGATTCATCCTTATTGTAACGTTGTTTGGCCCTTCATTTTTATCCTGTCAGAGTTTCATCACAGGAAGATCAATATTGATAGGAAGGACAACATTAGTACGATAAACCAATTGGAAAGGGGACATACCTATTGATTTATTGGTGCCGATTCGGTTCGCCCATAGGGGGTATTTCAAGTAGGTGTTCCAAGACTTTTTATTTTATGTCAACACTTTTTTTATTATAGTCATCAGGATCTTGTTAGACAATTCAGCCAACTCATTTCCCTGAGGATAATATGATGTAGAATGTCCTAACAAAATGTTGTATTTTTGGCAGAAATTGATCATTTCCATAGACTTAAAAGCTTGAGCATTGTCAGTGACTATTTTCTAAGGACAACCAAATCTCGATATGATGTTTTCTTCCAAGAAGTTTATTACTACCGAATCCGTAGAATTCTGAGTTGGAATATCTTCTACCCATTTCGTGAAGTAATCGATAGCGATTAGAATCCATATCTGTTGAGAACTTGATTGCGGATGGATTTCTATGATGAAGTCCAGGCCCCATTGTTGAAAAGGGGCTTCAGCTTTTACTAGGATTAAAGGTAGGGCCTGGAGCTTCTTCTTGCCAGTGAACAATTAACATGAATTACAGGCTCTGACCCTCGTGTTTACATCGGTAAATAACTTTGGCCAGTAATATCCAACCCTTAAAATATTGTAGGTCGTTGCTCTCCAGGCATGGTGTCCTCTGCACACTCCTGCATAGAATTAATCAATGACGCCTTCTATTTCAGATTTTGTTAAGAAACATGAGAAGAAACCTAGAGGGTGTTTCTAGTACAGTCGGCCATTGATAATATAGTATTTAATTTCTTGTAGCTTCAAAGTCTTTAATTTAGACAGATTCATTTCATTCAGGCATTGAAGGGTAAGGAGGTATGTAACAATATCGTGATACCAGGTGGAGGTGGAAAACTTATCTTCAATTCGAATAGTGGGCGCCTAATCGTCAATTTCCTCTATATCCAAGAGAGATTCATGTGATTCGAGTTTATTTATCTCGAGATCCCAGAAATTTGACTCAGCTAACAGCTTCGCTAGGACTTAACCTTTGACTAGCTTGGTCGGTTTCACTTCTAGATCAAAGTCTTGAATTTTAGCCAACCATTGACCTCTTCATCCATCATTGTCTGGATGAACCAAGATGTCTTTGATAGCATTTGTTGGCACGTAAGTGATTATTTTGGAATGCAATACATATGTTTTGAAGGCCTTCAGAGCCTTCACCATTGTGTATGCTTGCTTCTCAAGTATATTGTATCTTAATTCTGCATCTCTGAGGATTTTGCTGAAGAAGGCTATTGGTTGCTTGAATCCTTCCTTGTAATTTTGTAGGAGTACCGATGCAATAGTTTGTTCATAAGTGAATGAGAATATTAAGAATTCCTTGGTATAGTTTGGACTTGCTAGCACTGTTGCTTCCCCTATAGATTTTTTGACAGGCTCGAAAGATACTTTAGATTCAGCAATCCACTTCACTTCGTTGTCTTTCTTCAACATATTTGTAATCATTTTAATTATTTCAACAAAGTTAGGAATAAATCTTCTTAAAAAATTGATCTTTCCTAAAAAAGATTGAATTTATTTTCTATTCCTAGGGATGTTAATCATGTTTATAGCCTCAAATCACTTAGGGTTGACCTTGATTCCTTCTTTTGACACTATATGACCTAAGATATTACCTTCTTGCATAGAAAAATGTGATTTCTTGGGATTAAGAGACAAACCGAACTGTCTTATTTTTTGAAGGTATGCCTAAGGTGCAGCAAATGTTTTGCATCAGAGTTAGAAAAAACCATCAAATCATCAACATAAATAACAATGAATTTGTCTCTCTCAGCGATGAACACAATGTCCATCACTCTCTGGAAAGTAGCCCCTGCATTCATCAAACCAAATTGCATTTTATCGTGCATAAAGGTACCCCACGGAGTGGTAAACGCAGTCTTTTCTCTGTCGTCTTCATGAACAATGATCTGATTATAACCCGAAAAACCATCAATCATGGAAATCTTGTTGGCCCCTACTACCTTCTCTAGAACATGATGCATTTTTAGGAGCGAGTAGTTGTCTTTAAGGGACGATTGATTTAAGTGTTTGAAATCAACATAGAGCCTTATTTCACCATTTTTCTTTCTGACGGGAACCAAATTCGCTACCCATTCAGAGTACCTAAGTGGAATGATGATTTTTGCATCGAGAAGTTTCTTGACTTCCCTTTCTATCACTCGCAGGAGAATCGGGTTTATCTTTCTGAGTTTCTGTCTGAAAGGTTTAATACCATGTTTTAAAAGAATCTTATGTTCAATAAAAGAGGTATCGTAAGTTTTCAGATCATCATAAGACCATGCAAAAACATCTTTGTATTGCCTAAGCAACTCAAAATACTTACTTTTCATTTGGGCCGGAAGGTATTTTTATATCTTGACCATTTTTGGATCTTCATTAGTTCCTACATTACAGTCTTCAACTTCTTCGGGTTGGGGACGTAAGGTAGACTTTAGAGGTATGTCATCCTAGTTAAACAACCTTTCTAAGGGTATAAGCTCTCTGGGAATCTGATTGTTCTTAAGGAAGAGCATGCGGTGGTTTGTAATCTTGTATTGAAATTTTTTTGCATTCTCTCCTTCTTGCATAACCCAAGTAGGATCATTTTGGTTTTCCTGATCTATGTGAGTTTCAGAAAACTCATCAACCCTTTCCAGAAATTGTTTGATTTTTTCGTCATCCTTGAACACTTGCCATTGTTGAACGTTGTTCAGGATCAAAGTTATGTTTCTCATCTCAATGTGATACTTCATTTTCAAGATAGTGGGTGGTATGAAGGTCGCAATAGCCTTGGCCAAGGAATCAACTTGTTGCTTCTCCATCCTGGGAATAGAGTGAATATTAAAGGATGAGAATAATTCTCTATAATATCCCAGGCACAATTCCTATATGATATCAACTTTGGATTATTAGCTTGATACTGTTGTTTTACTTGTTTCACAATAAGCTCTCCATCACCATAAACTATCAGATGTTCAATTTTTAACTTCCTTGCAGCTTCTAATCCTAAAACTAGAGCATCATATTCGCAAACATTGTTTGTATAATCGATATCCCACTGTAATCTATAATATAAGGGAATAACATACTCATCACTAGGTTCCATGAATAAAACTCTAGCTCATGTTGCTTCGCAGGATGAGGCACCATCGAAGAACATTTTCGACATTCCTTCTCTTACATTTACATTTTTCTTTATTATTTCTATTTTTTTAATTTCTTGTTCTGTACATTCTTCAAAATTGTCATCAATAGATAATATACAATTTCCTAAGTCTTGATCAACAACATAGATTGGGTAATTATTGGGGTTTTGAGGGTCACTTACAGTATACGCCAGTCTAGTTTCTCTGTACAGTCGCGTGAATTGTCCACCAAAATTTGGGATCGTAGCATAAGTCATGTCCACCTAAACTGATCCTCCTAATTTGGAACCCCGAGACCTATATAAGAGCATGTTGTATTTGGCAGGGACATCAACAATAACCACATCCATAAGGATACTTTTCACTGGGATCTAAGCAAGATTTACTACCAAATATTTAATCATGCCTAGACACTTAACCTTTCTAGAATCAAATGAGTACAATTCTTGATAAGATATGGTAATTTCGAGGCCCAACTTTTCCATGAAAATTTTAGGCATTAAATTATGAGAGGACCCAAAATCTAACATGCAATTGTGTAGTAAATGGCCATGCACCGTTAGTGTAATATAGAATGGAGCAATAGAATCCTTATTGTTTTCAATGTGTGGACCGAACATGATCGTAGATCTTTCTTCCTGCAGATTAATAACGTCTTCTTGACATTCAGCATCAGAAAAATTTATCACTTTAGCGATTTTCTTTTTATAAATCATGTTTTTTGTGAGTTCAACTAGAGGAATTGGGATATTAATTTTATTAAGTTCATTTTCCAAACTAAAACCTCCAATTGTTTTTTCAATTTCTCTAGTTCGAACTTCTACTTCTGTATTTTTTGTCTTCTTAGTTTGCATTGTTCTTGTTTCAAGTGCCTTTTTTCAGGAAGCTTGTGTTTCAATTGGTGGTTTAGTAGCTGTTGCCTCATTCATTTTACTTCGTGATAAAATATTTTTTGGTGGAACAATCGTAGAATTTTTCTCTCTGGGCCTTAAATCATACTTTTGTTGGAGTTCAACCATTATTGAATCGGTGAGACCTTGTTATGTAGAATCTCCCAGATTAATGATGTTTTCCTCATTATTAAACAAGGATTCCAGGTCTAAAGATTTCTCATAATCCTTCCTGGTTAAATGTGGCTCAAGATCATCATCGCTAAGGTTGTTTAGATCTTCTTCTAACTCCTCATAATCTTGCATTTCATCCCTCTGCATGAATTTTTTAGTTTTAAATGGAGCTTGTATCTTTTTCTCTTCATTTTTTAATTTTCTTTGTTGTATCTGGGTGTTAGGGTTTCTCCTGAACTGATTCCTAATGTATGGATCAAGCTTGGCTTGATCTAATTCCAATCTGAAGATTTTTTTTATAAATATTTAATTATCTTGGCCATCTCATCCATTTTTTCTTTTGCGGACTTCCCAAATCTAGAGGGTCCTGCCTATTCTTTGAAATGCCTAGGTTCTCTGGTTCCCATCTCAACCTTAATTTTTAATTTCCTGGATGCCATCACATTAGATTCAGTTTCTTTGGCATCATCTTTCATTCCTGATAAAGTGGTAGATCTCCTTTCTCTTAGAAGTAGAGAAAAGTCGGAATCAAAAGCCCCTGCAAAAGTTACTTTTGCAGCTGGTTGAGAAGGTTTGACTTAGTCTGGGATTTGTTATACAGTTTATTGAACCTCTGGATAAATTAAAGGACAGATTCATGTCTTCTTTCTTAAAGCCCCGAATTCGGTTAAATAACAAATATGGTCCTTTTTCTCACCCCACTGTCTTAGGAAGGATTTTTCTAGTTCATCATATGATCGCATGGACTCTATTGGGAGTCCTCTAAACTAGGTCCTCACATGTCCTTCAAAGGTTTGTACTAACAGCCTTTAGTAAACTTCCTTGTGTTCGATGCTAAGGATATCAACAAACTGATCAAAAAAGTCTATGTGTTCTGTTGCGATTAGATCTCCTTCTCCCGTGAATTTGGGGAGGTTCTTAATGTAATTTTCGGGCAAATCATGAAGGACATCAGGGAGGATTAAGG
Organism: Picea mariana; assembly: GCA_032191745.1. NCBI lineage: Eukaryota > Viridiplantae > Streptophyta > Pinopsida > Pinales > Pinaceae > Picea > Picea mariana. The sequence goes on along the minus strand of JASDQU010502643.1, from coordinate 14,251 downwards.
GAGCATATCCAGAATCTACCTTGGAAAATATTATAGGGGGTTGACCTTGTCCACCAACTCTTGCACCTCCAGCACCACCAACACCAGCACCTCTAGCATCGTCCATTAAAAGCCTAGGAGATGGACTTTGGGGGATAAAAAGGGGATTTTCAAAAACTTCGAGGGACTGAACCGCTGACCTCTCAACTACTTCAGAGCATGGTGAAGGAATTTCAGGAAAAATAACATGAGGATATGGAAGATATGTATAAGGGGGGAAAGGGAAACTTGAGCTAGCCTCCTCAGGTTTATCAAATGTATATGTATGGGAGGCGATAGGAGATGAATCTGAGTATGGAAAGTACTCCTCAGGATTCCTGGAAATGGGAACTTTTAATTCAGGAAAGGAGAGAATTGGAAGAGTGTTAATGATAGAGGGGATTGAAGGGGATCCTTTGTTCTCACTGGTAAAAGTAGTTGGCAAGTCAATCTCAACTTTTATCCTAGGAACAATTACCTCTAGATTTTTGAGTTTAGCCTCAGGTTTACTAGTTGATGCCTCTGCAGAATGAATTTGTTTAAAACTTTATTTAGGGGTTATTTATTCATTTTGAACCTTAGAATTAACTTGTGTAACTTTGGGTTGATATAATTTACCTTTTGATGCAGCAGTTTGTTTGAGATGTCCTTTTGGTTTCAACAATTTTTCAGTATTTGACATTGATTTGGTCTACTTATCCTCTAGATTCTTCCTGGTATTATTTCAATTGAATGTCAGTTTTTTCTGCGGTGGAATCGCCAAGTGAAAAATAGAATAATCCTTAATTATGTATTCAATCTTTGTTCACCATCAAAGATCAAAATTTACCTTGTCATTTTCCGAGGGAAAATGATTTGGTTTCTTCATCCCCGACAATGGCGCCAAAAAGATGTTGTTCCTGAGATTAATCCTAATACTCAAAGAGTAATGTCATGCATCAGGAGTGTTTAAAGAAAAAATTTTAAATGAGTGTTTTTCATACCTTTAGTTCTATAAGAAGTGATCTTTAAATGAAATTAATAATAGGACAATATATAGGTTTTATTTCATTTTTTGAGTCACAATTATAATATCAAATGGTGTGAAATAAAGTTACAAAATTGTTAAACAATGCTAGGCATCAATTGCAGATGAGTCTCACCTTGTTTGGAGTGGAAGAAAAGTAGAGAAGGAACCCTTGAGAAGGATATGAAATGTAGTAATTCATGTAGAACACAGGTCTTGTTTTACTCACAATAAATACAGAGGAAAAATTGCTTACCTAATGAATTGCTGGTATAATGTGATCACAGTAGTTGTAATACGAAATTGCAATCAATCTCTTTTCAAGGAATTACATAAATAATTTCACAGAAATGAAAATACAAAGGAAACACATAACTTAAACTAAATGAAAATTAGAATCTATGTCTGCACTTGCATTAATACTCAGAAAATGGAGTTTCTCTATTACATCCAGCAAGAAGAAGGCCTCAATAGATATTGAATCTATTTACTTATACAAAATCTGTCACAACTCAAACACCCTTGGACTTCTTACAATCTTTAATTAAAAATAGAATACATCTGAATAAAACAACAACATGTAAATCTTGATGAGTTTCATTGGCATTCTCCTCTATCTCTTCATCTGCTAGCAGTAATGCCTCTTTTCCTTAGTCCTTTGGGCCAGATACACATGTCATTGAGGCCACCTTAATTATTTGGCATATTTTCTTGGTTGTTTTAGTTTTGTTTCCATCTATCCCTCCAGATATGTTCAACAAGGCAATCAATCACAATTGAGATCATGGGGGAAGGATAATCAGATGAATAGCACTGCATTGGCTCGTCAAGGAATGGATAAAAGGCACAGGAAAAAGTAACCATCTATGGAAATAATGATAATGGAACAAGTGTATGATGATGAAGTAGGGATATGTGGAGATTAGAATGGGGGTGGACAAGATAAGTAGTTGTTGAAAGGTGAAATGTAGAGAGGGAAGAAGGAAAGGACATTGTGCGCATTTTCTTAGCTTCTCCCAGCTATGCTTTATTTTCCATGTTCAATACATTGGGTTCATCTATCCAACAATTCCACCACGAACCTTGATGGCTCAATTTCTTCATTTACCTTGAAAGAGAATAACTTCCTTTCTATCTGAGGCATCTTTTCTTGGATCCTTTTCACTTCTTGAGTTGTGGCCTAGAACTATGAACTTGGATTCACTAGCCATTTATTGATTTTAAGAAAATCAATCTAGTTCATTTCCTAAATGGATCCCAAAGTTTCTTCTTTGCTCTTTCTAGAATTCTACTAGTTCATTTCTATATCAATTTGCCACAGGGATTCTAAGATATTTCTTCCCCCAAGATCAATCAACCATTTATTTAATGATGACAATGCTTCTAGAGAAGATTATTTTACCTCTCTGGAAAATCTTTTGCTCTCTTCCATATTTGTTTCCCAAACCTTTAGCGCCATCTCACCTTTTAATTGTTCGGAATGAGAAAGAAGAGGAAAATCAGGGACATTATATTTCTACATCAATATGATGACTTCTTGAAACTTAGAATGGGCTGAGCGGGCCTCTTTTTCCTTGAGATAAATGTCCTTTAGAGAAATGTCTACTTCTTGATAACACTTTTGGATGGAATCTACTTTCAGATAAAGGTATTTCTGGGCAGCTTCCAGGTTCTCATTTATTTCCAACACTTGAGTTTGGAAGGCCGATATTTCTATCGAGGTACCTTTGGTTAGGTCCAATTTGGCTTGCAACTATTCTATCAAATCATCATGTTGAGTGACCAGACTTTGGCTAGTCTGTGAATTCTAGTGGAGCAGATTGAGGTTATCCTGAAGCTGTTTGATTTGTTGATGATAATTAGCCCTGATTTTCTCGAAATCCCGGTTCATTCTGCTTCTGATAGTATGTTTCATGGCATGTATCTAATTTTTCAATTTCTCTAACAATAGGCACTTATGTCACATTTGTTCAGTCAATTTGTCTACAAAACACTGATTGGCAGTGGAAAAAGAACCTAATGAACCTGCAACTTCTCTTGCAAATTTTGGATCATCTTGGTCATTCCCGTGATACACCATTCTCTTCCTTTTAATCATCACTCCATATTTTTTTTGATATTCCCTTTTGACAATGGATTTCCATTTCTTACTAAAAAATAAATCTGAAGGAGGCATCTCTTCAGGCAATATGGGGCTAAGATCACCTACAAAAACAAGTTTGGACTTAGGATTTCCAAAGCTGGTTTGTAGAGTGGTTAGCCATGTATTAGGAGTAGAAATCTTTGGGTATTGGTGTTTCTTTGTTGTATTTGAGGTGATAGAAGGAGTAGATGGTGTTGCAGGAGACACATCTTGTCCCTGCCTTAGGAAAGATTCAAGTTGAGCTAGTGCATGGGGGCTTAGCTAGCCTAACAATGATGTTTTTAATTCATGTGTTAACACCTCCAAGCTCTTTGGGTTTCCCTCAACTCTGTGCTTATCAGAGTGACTTGATTCAGAACCTGTAGGAATAACTTCTTGTGAAGGGGGAGTGGCTATTGAATCTCCTTGTAGTACCCTTGGTAGAATGTTTCGTCTGTGTTTTTGAAAGATGAGAAAACCAACTTGTTGATCCAAGGGAAGGGTTCAGAATCTGTCTTGAAATTCCTCATAATATATAACTCCCCTAAATATTTCATCATACGGGGAGTTATCATGCATATACCATTTCATCTTGAACTGGTTTAGGTGGTTTTCCACTTACGTGGATCATGTCTCTTGAACTCAATGTCAAGCAATTTGACATCCTCCAGGGTCGTGGCCTCAACTTTGGAGTGACCAAAATCCAATAATGAAAACATGCCAACTTGAATAGGGAAAGTTGTCCAAACCTTTTTCTGTGTTTCCTTTAGCTCCTTGTTGATGCCTCCTATCACTGTCTGGTATTCCACTTCTCTGCACACCATCCTGTTGGGTAAAAATTGTGGGAGAGCATGAGGAGGAACTGAGCAACCAAAAACTCTGATGTAGGAGAAATTCTTCTCAATGAACCAATATGCAAGATTACTCATGTTTCCCATAATCTTTTCTGAAATCTGGGGAGGTGGGTGACCATACAGGACTATATGAATAAGTATTACGACATTGTGGAAAATTTCATAAAAGAAATATTTAGCTTTCACCTCCCACAACTTGGAGTGACGCAAATGAATGGGCTCAGCATTGGCTGGGGTCCAACTCCAGTTCATCAATGGAAAAGGGGTCATGAGGTAGATGTTGTCTATAATATATGCAGACATGTAAAAAGGGGTGGGTTTCCCTTTTGATTTCGATGTTTTGTAATCAAAAATTCCCTTGGCCAAGTTATCTGACAACATTTTGGCCCAATTGAAAGTGTAACCCTCTGCTACCTTGTTCATGATGGATACCCATTCCACCATGAAATGTGTAGGGATATTCTTTCCGAACAGACGACAAAGCATCATGGTTGCATACACCATATGAGCGTCCAAAGACATTGTGGCATATGTACCATGAGCATCAGTCCTGAATTTCTCTAGGTGTCCCCACCAGGTCCTAATTATATTGTGACCATTCCTGGCATATTGGACGCATTCCTTTTGCTCGAATTCCAGAATGAATGCAACATTGTAAGTATATTTAGGATTAGGGGAGAGTTTATACATTACTTTCAGATTTTTTGGTCGAAAATAGTCGATGGCAACATGTTGATGGTTGATGATGCTCTTGGTCTAGACGTCAACATGTTCCAAGGCCCAACTTATCATGTCGTTATAAGGCATGAGTCTTGGTTGTTCAGCTATCTTGTGCATCTCTGACTGCGCTATGTGTCTAAGATTAGCTGCAAAAGAGTCATCTTCTTCTTTGGCTAAGTCTTTTGGACAACTGATGATTTCACACTCCAGGATCTCAGAAACTTGTGTCCAATGTTTAACGATGTTTGTGTCTCACGGAGTGATGTCCAACAGAATGTCTGCATTCGGGTTCGAATCTTCGCCTGTTGCATCAGGATTTTTTTCCATTTATCGTGGTTTCATAATCTCTAAGGAAACAAAGTGAGGTTACATGTTGCAGAGAAAATCAGTGAGTTTTTCAAATAGATAAAACTTTCTAATTGTGAAAGGTGAAAATGAATTCAAAACTGAAGTGATTTTATTTAAACGAGATTCATTGATCTTCGTATAACCTTACTGACAAATAATTTAGTAACGTTAATGGATATTTATACCTTGCGATCTACAATCCTTGTTTGAATCATTGTCCTTAATTAGTCATAAATGCCATCAACATTTCAACAGTTCATGTTCGGGAGTTTTAGATGCAATAGAGTGGGAACCTCTTGAATCCTGAATCGAAAAAAAGATTAATCTCGGTCTAATCGCTTTTAAAACCTAAATTAATCATCTTTAAAATGGTGTGTTAACTTCAAGTTCTTCGGGAGTTCAAACTTCAGGGACTTTTAGTGTATCTCAAGAGGAACTTCCCGAAACCCGAAACTGCGAAGCAATTAATTATCTAGTAATTGATCTTAAGTCTTAATTAATTGCACTTAATTTGAAGTATTTCAGAAGTTCGGACTTCGGAAATTTTAGAATATGATACAGGGGAAACGTCTGAAATTAGAACTGTGAATTCATTAACTATATCTTGATCATGATTAACTTAGTTATTTAAACGTTCAATTTACCCTTTTACGTTTTTAAATGTTCAATACTTCGGTAATTTTTGAATTCATTCTTTGTTAAACTCCTGAAGGATCATCTCCCATAGTGACGTGTCGAGAAAAGAGAGGTGCCATGTGTTACTTGGAAACGTGTGAATTCTCCAATGAAAATGTCCCAAACAGGGGCCATGTGTCAACTCATGAAATACTCAAAAGGTACATGTGTCCTACAACTTGTGCCTTTAAATGGTTTAAGAAAACTCATGAGCAGGTACCTTCGGGTTTCGGAGTTTCGGAGTTTTTACTATTTAGACTTATTGAAACATCTGAAGCACGAAGCTACAAAGTGACTGTTAGAGATTTTCCTCTTTAAAATTTAGGTGGCTCCAGAACTCCAAAGGTTATTAGGATCATTAGATCAAAAGGGAAAAATCATCAACGACGGATATCGTGCACACCTTATTATTAACTAACCAACAATGAATTTGATTTAAAATTAAAAGGCCATTTTCCAGGTTTCTGCTTTCTTTGGGTAAAATTTTATTTTCATGAGGTGAAAAATATAAAACTCAAAAGTTCATAATCATATGTGTTCAAACCGAAAGTAGTGGATTTAGTGAGCTTGGTGTCCAACAGTGACCAGAGACTCGACCAAAATGTGTTGAGGAACCTGTTGTCTTGGTCATAGATAATGGTCTTTTGTATCCCAAAATGGACCCACACTCATTCAAAGAAGAGATTGGAAGTATCTGCCACTGTGATGTTATTCTTGTAGACTGTGATGATGGCCATCTTTGAAAACTGATCAATGACCACAAATACACAATCATTTCCTTTCTTGGTGGATGAAAGGTTGGACATGTAATCCAGTGAGATGGATTCCCAAGGATTCTCGGGAGTAGGAAGAGGGGTGTATAAGCCTTTCTTCTTGATAGTTGGATTTGAAATGGCATAAGTAGTGCAATATCTAATATACTTGATGATGTCTTGTCAAAGTTTTGGCAAATAAAAATGTTTCTTGAGAATGGCCATAGTTTTCTCCACACCAAAATGTCCTGCCTTCCGAATGTAGTGGGTTTCCCAAATCATCTTTTCACACTCGCTTGCAGGAACACAGAGATGGACCAAATGGCATAACAGTTCATCCTGAACATCAAAATTGGTGACATTTTCTCCTGTACCCAAGAGCTGATAGGTGGTAGCGAAACCTGGATCTTTTTGGAAAATTTGGGGCCACTCAGATGCCTCATGTCCACAAGAATGGAGCAAAGTGGTGAGTTCATCCATGGGAGGTCCACTGAGGTAGTCAGCAACACAATTTGAGATCCCTATATTATACTTGATGTTGAGATGGAATTGTTGCAGGTAGGTGGACCACTTATGATGGCAATCATTCTACAATTTCCCTTGTGTCTATATGAATTGCAAGGGCTTGTGATCAGTGTGGATGATCGTCTCCTTTCCTAGAATTTAATGTTTCCATTGTTGACAGGCTTGTACAATGGAATACATTTCCTTGTCATAAGTTGTGTATTTTTGGACAGTATCTAAGAGTTTCTCACTATGGTATGCCACCGAATGACTTTGCTCAATGAGACCTACGCCTACAGCATAGTCAAATGCATCAGTCTTAATATCGAATGGTTGTTGTAGATTGGGAAAGGAGAGTATTGGATTTGAGCAAAATTGATTCTTCAGATCATTGAATGCGTGTTGTTGTTCCTTCCCCCACACAAAAATTTACCTTCCACTGCCCTTGGTCACCTGGCTGAGGGACCATGCAATATGGGAGAATCCCAACATGAACCATCGGTAGAAGTTGGTCAGTCCCAAGAATCTCTGAAGTTCAGTTAGCGTGGTCATGGCTAGACATGCACGGATGAATTGGATCTTAGTTGGATCAAGATGTACCCCATGCTCATCAAGAATGTATCCCAAGTATTGGACCATGTTCATGTCAAAGGAGCATTTTTCCAAGTTGGCATATAGATTGTGCTTCTGTAAGTGCTCAAAACCTGTTGAATACAACGCATGTGCTCCTCCCAAGTTCTACTAAAAATGAGGATGTCATCCAAATATACCACCACAAAAGAGTTGGTGAAGGGTCTCAATACATCATCCATAAACCTCATGAAAGAGGTTGGTGCATTTGTTAAGCCAAAGGGCATGACCATCTATTCAAAGAGACCTTATTTAGATTTGAAGGTTGTCTTCCATACATCAGTTGGTTCGATGGGAACCTGGTGGTATAAATACTTTAGGTCAATCTTGTTGAAGAAATTTTCCCCTTTGAGTTGGTCAAGAAGTACATCAATCTTGGGAATTGGGTACTGGTTCCTGACTGTGATTTTGTTTAATTCTCTGTAATCAATGCAGATTTGCCAGGTCACCAGTACAATCAAGCTTCTACAAGGGGAGGAGTTGGGTCTAATGTTCCCCTTTTGAATAATCTCTTGGATCTAACGCTTGATTTTGTCATTTTCCATCAGTGAGCGACAATAGACTGGTCCATTAGGTAGAGGTGCACCAGGGGTCATATCAATTGGATGCTTGACTTGGTAGTGCATCGGTACCCTAGTGAGTGAAGAGAAGATGTCTCTGTACTCTTCCAAGATCCCGTCCACTTTCTTTTGATGTAAAGAGAGGCTCTGTGTAGAGGCCACGGATGTGACAGTGAGATTCTGCTTACTGTGAGCATGAATCATAAAGAAGACAAACTTCCCAGTTTGTGAAATGGCCTTACTGCATTGCTTAACAAAGATTAAATAAATATTGGTAGGCGGCGCTAGCTCTGGTATCCTATACAATTTTATACCCAAATTAATAATAACACTGCGAGGTCTAGACTCATACACAACATGACACTTCCACAAATATGGTTGTCCTAAAACAACATCAAAAAATTCAAGGGGATAAATATCAAAAAATATTTCATCTTTGAAAGGCTTGATGTTGTAGGGCAAATGACACTATTGGTTGACATGAAAATATCTTCCTTGGTGAAGCTAGTCGATGGTGTAGGGATGCAGGTGCAGTGTCATCGACAGGTCCAACTGCTTGACGACCTCTACTAATATCAGGTTCTTCTCATTGATACTATCGAAAATGAAATGAAGTGGAGTCCCCTTTACCGAAATCTAATAGTGAAATAGGTTTTCCCCTTCCTTTGGTTCTTCTGGTTCGCTTTCCTTGACTTTGGTGGTAGCGACATTGGCACTGGGTTCGACATTGATGATATGCTTCCCTCCTTTAGATTTGATTCGGAGTCAGAATCGACCTCTGACTCTGAATCCTTCAGCTCGACCACAACTGACTGCTTAGAGAAACATTCTTCAGTGTTGTGACAAGGGATTTTATGGTACTCACACCATTTTCCGATGTCCTTCTTCGTCTTCTCATTTCCCTTCTTATGTTGTGGCTTGGACTGGTTGTCTTGAGAGTGGCCATCTCGGCTCAGTACTTTGATATGTTGTTTGGGGCCTCCTTTTCCCTACTTTGGCTGTGAGGAGTTTGCAGATCCAAATTCTCACCTCTTCTACTTAAATTTATGCTCAATCTTGACAATGTATCTATAAGTCGTGCCTAATGAGGCGATGTCCAGAAACTCCATTTATGTTTGAATGTATATATGAAAACATCTGTAGTATTTGAGAACCAAATGTTGCTCAGAGTCTTTGATACCCAATTTGGTGCACAGGGTATGGAAAATATTGGTGAAATCTGGTACTATTTGGTCCCTTTCTTGACGTAGGGTAGTCCATCTGGTGTACTATTCATCGTAGCTTCCAACAAGGTAGTATTGTTCTTTAATGGCATCCCGGAAGGAATCCCATGTAAGGGAAATCACAAATATTGTAGATTCCTCTATGGCCCTTTGCTTAGAGTAATTATCCCACTAGTCCTTTACATGGGGAACAACCTTGAGGAGTGAAAAAGTAATATTTTCCCTATCGAAAAAATTGTGGACTGAAAAATACCCTTCAAGCAAATTCAACCATTTATCTACAGCATCTGCATATATCAGTCCTTCAAATAATAGAATATCAAAATTTACTTGTACCTTGAAGAGGGATGCATGGCCATTTGATTAATATGCTTCTCATGTGGGTAGTTGTCGAAGGATCTACACAAAGTTGTCCATCATTTTGTTCCTTTGTCGCGTGAGGGATTCCTCAAGTGACATTTTAATAGGACCACATGCTCCATCATATTTCTTTTCATGCCCCATGGTTTGTTGTCAAGCTTGGCACGGTCGATCCTGCAACGGCTCAATTGGTTCGAGTCCCAACTTCTTGTACTCAGATCTTGTCAGGGACATGCACAAAGAAAAATAAATGAAGAGCAAACCGCTCTGATACTACTGATCCAGATTTAGGAGAAAAACGAACTAATTAACAGAATGAATACAATAAACACAAAGATATGAAGAACAACACAGATATCCAGTGAACAATGTTTTATATTTAATAAATGAAATAGGTTGAAACTGTAAAACTGCATAAATGAAACACTTGCTCGAATGGTGGTAGCTATCTCTGAGAAGATATGTTGTTTCCATGCACATATGTATTAGAATAATGATTACAATGAGGCTCCAAAGGCCTTTTTAATATTACTCATGAATTCAAAAACCCTATACATCCAAAAACCTAACCCTAGGAGTTGAAACGCCAAAATTCATGTGGGCCCCTATGGGTAAGTTGGTACCTCAACTTCCCAGGGTTGTCATTTTTGCATATGGCCTCTATTTTAGGCACGTGACAACCCATTGGAAAGGTCTTTAAGAGAGATACACATTACACTGTCAATATCTGGCTCTCTCTACAATTTGACCATGGTGAGCCAAAAAAACATCATTTAGGGCTCCAAAATGGCCTTGGAAGTACAACAAGATATGCTGACATGAAAACATACAAAATAAGCTAGTTGGATTAGGTGAGAGGCTACCAGTATCCACCTGGAATATGTGTATGGATTCATATATCCCCATAAGTGTAGAACCCATAATAAAAAAGAATTACATAAGAACATCTTAAACTAAAACTCACAAGAGGATCCAGTTGGAATAGGTGGGAGGCCACCAATATCCACCTAGATCAAGTGGAATAAACAAACAAAAGGGATTTAAAGAACAGTAAGAACATGATACCTCTAGTTGGAACAAAAGATAAGAATTCAGAAGGGGTGAGACCCCAAGAAGATCCTTTTCTACCATGTATGAGAGTATTTCTCTTGGTCATTGTTATGCTTGCAGAAACTTTGGACACAAAGTAATTCAATCTAAAACCAATGCAATAAACAACTATATGAGAAACATAAATTATTATTGATATCCAAAGGGAAATCATGTAAATAGTAGATCTAGAAATGCTCATGGATGTTTCAATAGAAATTACAATCCATTTGATCGACCAATGGATCAGAACATTGTATGCTAAAAATGCAATAATCTTGGTCACAAAGCACGACATTGCAGAAATATGAAAGAATATGCTCCTATCATAAAACCATCTACAATATGGAAAAGGAAAGAAAATCCAAACAAGGAATATTGTAGATTAGAACTGTTTGCTGAAAATAAAGAAGACGAATGGTACATAGACAGTGGGTTCTCAACACACATGACTAGGGACCAAAACAAATTCATCAACTTAAAGAAAGGAAAAAGTGGTAGTGTTGCATTTGGAAATGACTCCTCTATCAATATACCTGGAAAAGGTGTAGTGATCCTTAGATTTGAAAATGTAAAAGAAAAAAATATCTTCATGGTTTAATATTTGAAGCATAATCTTCTTAGTGTCAATAAACTATGTGATCAGGGATACAATATCAAGTTTGATTCCTAAATATGTGAAATCAGAGAAGAAGACTCAAGAATATTGGTTGCAACAACAAGAAGAAGACCAAATAACATATACATCTTAGAAAAAGAGGAGAGAATGAGGATTGAATTCATGCAAAAGAGCTCCAAATACTATAGCAAGGAAGGAAACGATAAGAAGACAGAAAAGGAAAGTGAAATATTATTGAGCACCATGAGTTTAGGGAGAGCAACCCCAAAGAGAAGAGTTACACTTTGTCATTGATGTCAAAGGGGGAGAGAAAAATTAGGAGCATGATGACAAGGGGAGTATGAGTGTTATCATCAATGAAAAAGGGAGAGATTGTTTAATGGTGTTTTCATTGATGTCAAAGTCCGTCATTGGTGATCAACATGAAGAATCCTTTCAGTTCAATTGAAGGAGTCTCCAAAGTGGTCCCCTTATGATGTAGCTTTAAGCATGGACCTCATAGGAATATTATTTGAACAAGCCCACAATAATACCCAAGGGTGTGGTAAGGAATACCATATAGTTAAGTGAAGAATCATACATATGTTCAAGATCAACATTGCAACATGAATATTGTAAAAAGTATTATTTGTGGTCAATTTGGATACCCTATCTTTGAGGGAATTTTTACCCTACATAAATAACTCAAATGGAAGAACAAGTTACATGGTTTGAAATATATTTTGATACCTTTCCAAAGGTATATGAAATTTCCTCTAATTGCCTAGGAATGAGGAGATCTGAATTTTTCCATCCAACAACCCAGCCAAAAAATTGAGGTCGGCTCAGCTAAGTTTTGGGGACAAAATTACTATAAATATAGGATAGAATTTCACAATTTTGGTGGACCCAAGCAAGATATCAAGTCTGAGGTGTGCAAAAGTTTTTTGGGGTGTCTTGTAGTGTGCAAGTGAAGTCTAAGGAATTATTCTAAGGTATTTCTTATTCTCAAGGTATGTTATAAGTTTGTGATGCTTTCGTAAGGTTGTGATGTTTCCTTATGCTCTGCTATGAAGTTGTGATGTTGTTGTGATGTTTCCATGATGTTTTTTGGGGTTATATGTGGACCCATGTGGACCTAGGATCTCTATGTGGACCCAGTTTGTGAGTCTCATATTTTGGATGTTTTGGCAGATGATTTGAGGTGTATCCTTGGAGATTTTGGCATAGGTTTTTATCTGGTTATTGGGTTTTATATGTGGACCCATTTGGACCCATTTGGACCCATGTGGACCTAAGATATTTATGTAGACACACTTTGATGATGATGATGTATCAATGATGGTGATAGAGACAATGATCGTGATAATGACAGTGACAGTGATAGTGACAGGTTGATTATTTTATATACGTATTTGAGGGCGGAAGGAATGGGAAAGGAAAGGGGGTTGGAGCCTCCTTCCAGTAGGAACTAGAGAATCTAGGGAGTTGTACCTTCCTTCAAGTTGGTGCCTTTAAATCAAGGGGTTGGTGTCTCCTTCCTGTTGGAGCTAGATAATATTGGAAGTTGTAGCTTCCTATTAATGTAATCTTGTTATTATATAAGAAAAACATTCTCTTGTTTTCTTCCATTTGGATTTCCATGTAAATTTGTTTTGCGTTGTGTATTTTTTCTTCTTCTCTTTATTGTATATTGGGATGCATTTATTTTATTGAAAATTTAATGTTGTTAAAAGGTGATAAGTTATAATTGATACTGATTCACCCCCCCTCTCAGTATCAATATATAGAACTTTTATTCATAGAAATTGTGAATAACTATGTGAAATTTGAGTTTCTTAATAGTGGTGTGTTATTTTTCTCACAAAATGTAAGGTACATGTCACCATAAGTGTAGGTTTTGAGTACCATAATGATGGAATTTTATTACAAAAAATTGTATAATTGTAGAGAATACGTTGTTCTTGTGCAGTGTATGAAAGTCAATGTATCCTTTAAATTACAAGGCCTTTCGTTAGTGAAGGCTATGAGGGTCTTAACATTATAAACAAAGTTTCTAATTTATATTGTAGATATTAGTCTCTTCTAGTGAGGAATATAACTCATTTTATAAATGTTTAAACTCACAAAAATTTATAGAGGAAATAAAATAGGTTTGT
>JASDQU010502642.1:23717-36892 GCA_032191745.1 Picea mariana | reverse complement strand
ATCAGTGGTTTTCATTTTGGCTTTATCAGATTGTGAATTACTATTATTTTCCTCCTTGTTCTTACCCTTCCCTTTCTATTTATTTTGATTCTTTTCGGTAGGTGCGGATTGAACAGAATTAACTTCGGTAGCCTTACCGATTCATGGATTGGGAGTACGAGTACTTTGTGCATTAGAATTATTATATTTGGGATTGGTGTGACCATCTTGCCTTGACTAGGTCTCAGCATGGAAGGTTCCAATCACACCATCAACAGCATGAGAAGTTGTTGGAGGCTTTGGGGCAGGGTTGTTGGAAGGACAAGGAGCTTCAGGGATCAAAGCGTAGAGTGTGCCCGTTTGTGAATAAATGAGATCAAGATCCTAGGCACGACTAATCGTCTTCTCTTTAGTGACAACACCACCCATGGCGACATCACAAGTGATAGGTCCAATGAGTGATTTGGTAAACCACTCGGCTAATAGTTGATCAAGAAGAGGAACTTTCATTAAACATCTTCTTCTCCTCCACTCATGAATGTGATCGGAGATATGAGTGGACGAGGATTGCTTGAAAGAACTCAAAATTTCAGTTCTTGTCTCATATTCAATTGGTAACTAGTAATGCGTCAGGAATGCCATGGCTAGGGTGTTAAAGTTGTTAAAGAAATGTCGTGGTAACTCGATGTACCATTTTGTTTCCGAACCCATGAGAGTCCATTGAAAAATTCATAATTTGATGGGGTCATCCATCAAGTAGTTGGATGAACACCACATATGAAAAGTCATAAATGACTATTCAGATCTTCTCCTGCTCGACCGTCAAATTTAGGAATGTCAGACGGTAAGTTGGTCGTCATGAAGGGCCAATAAGGAGAATGTAATATAGGATCATTCAAAATCCTAGACAAACCAAGTTAATCCAAAGTGGCCAAGAAAGGAAACTGTCGGTTCACCTATGGAAACTAGTAGTTTTGAGGGGGAAGCCCTGTAGGTATACCAGTAGGACCATAAGTAGTCTGCAAATAAGGAGACGGTCCTAACATATTTGATTATGAAGGATTTTGATGCATATAGCCCGCAAAGTTGGGTTGGGTAGAGGGGTTCCCTTGGAAAGGGACACTAGATGGAACGCCCTGACCCTAGGTGGGATTCAAGGAACTTGGATAGAGTTGATCGAAGTTAGGGGGTACAAAAGAGTTAACTTGAGGATGTTTTCCCCTAGACAGTTGTATATTTCCTTGGAAAGGAAGGTTCCAAGGCTGAGGTTGGAAGACATGTACGTTACGTCCATACAGTGGGTTATGGACTCCAACCTGAGGTTGCCCCACAAGTTGCGTTTGTGCCCCAATTTGAGTTTCACCCCCAAATTGAGGTTGCCCCCCAGCTTGAGTTTGACCTCCAACAGGAATCTGGTAACCAAAATTGAACGAATGACTGGTGCCTCCAACTAGATTAGAGCCATTAGGGCCAGATCCTCCAAGAAAAGGTGGAGGTTGAACATAAGGCCCTCTGGAGAGAATCTGGGCAGGAGTAGGAACACAACCAACATCAACATTATACCCAGGAGGAACAAAAATTCCAGAACCTCTAGATGGAACATGGGAAGAAATAGGAACGAAAGTATTTAGAGCTCTATACCCAGAAGGAAGTGATGGATTTGGTCTATATGAAAGTGGTGTCCCAATCGGAGCTTGGGAGATCACCACATTTCTGGTAGGAATCGTAGATTGTAGAATGATAGTAGAATGGGCCATATGGAGAGTAGGGATTGAGTGAGAACCAATCAACATTTGGTCTGAAATAGTGGTGACACTACTATTAGTACTAGTAAAATGGTCTAAAGGTACCGTATCGGTGACAGATGTCCCAGGCCCTTGTGATGGCATGGTTCGATCAGAACTCGCTCCTAGGTTACCATACAAATCATGTATTATCAAAGGGATAGAACCAGAATTATAAGCTCCAATACTGTGAGCCGAGGTCCTAAAAGATTCACTACGAAAAATTGGATCCTCTACTCCAGATCCTACGTTAGGTCTAGTAGGTACTTTAAAATTTTGATCAACAACAATTTCTTCTGATGAATTCATCCAGATCATACGTGGGTTTCGTATAACACTTAGTGCTAGATTGATAGGGAGGCGGAAAGCCTCTAAGGAGTTTGAAACAATTCAAAATCCTTCCAAAGAGTGTGTGCTTCCAACCTCATAAGATACTTCGTTGTTGACTACTCCCTCAGGAGAACCTTCTGAAGAGTTAGGAGGAAAAGGTTGGTAACCTTCCATATCTTCCGCGGGTAGCCCTTGCATCCTATGTGAATGATGAAGGTCAATGTTTCTTGAGATGAGTAGAGAATGAAGAAAATCTATGGCCAACTATAGGAAACAAACAACACTCACTAATAAAATCTAGGAATCAAACCAAGCAAACAAACCTTCTTATTTAGAAGTCATTAGTTTGTGATGAAATCTAATGTCATGAAATCAAGACAAGAAGGGGATGGGATAGGCAGGTGGAAACGTTACGTTGATGACCTGCTTAACGGACTTACACCCTGGTGCAAGATCCCACACATAATCATGGGTATACCCTCCAAAGAGCCTAAGTGAGTTTGGCCAATGTCGATTCTAGGTACCATGAAGACTTGCCCCTCCACAGTCACCTCGTGTAAAGACCCTAAATAGATAGGCTATTAAGGTTACCAACTATAACAGTAATGCCCAGGGAAACAATCAACAATTTGATCCACACACAAAGGTAGGGTATCTAGCCCGAAATCAACTCAAAAGGCTTCCAGTCATAATTGTGGGTATACCTTCAAGTGACCCCCATAATACGCACAATCTCTACACCAATACCAACAAAGCAAGGTGAGTAACTCTGCTAGTCTTAATGCGAACTCAGGTTTGACCCTTGTGTGAGAAGGGCTTCCCAGGAAAAAATGTAGCAATTGGATTTGATCTCTCCCTATCACAAGATACTATTGTGTGTTTTGATACTTTGGAGATTGTTCCTCACAACCTATTACAAAGTGCTATCCTAGCTAATGTTGGTGAAAAAGATCCCTGGAAAATAAAAGTTACTAATAAATTTTAAATTTACGCTATGTTTTAGAGGTTGTTGCTTACTCGGAAAGGAATATGGAAGTGAAATTATTGAGGTTGTGACCTTGACCCAAAAAATGCAAAAAGAGATGAATGTGGAATTTTAAATTCAATGAACTCTAGTTACAGTAGGGATAAGGTATTTATTTCTAAGTACAACAAGCTACTAATTGCAATTTCTTAATTCTGAATGAACACAATTCCAAATAATCATGAACTACAAATTTTCCCATTTCTTCTCTTTGCAAATGATTCGAACAAAAAGAACAAATGAATTCAATTCTTCCTTTCCAAGACAAAATCAGAGATGTGATAACGGAAGGAGAAATGCAATCCAAGAAAATCAAGACACTCTCAACACCATTCCCAAACCAAATTCACAATGTAGACAAAAACAAAAAAAACAAGAAAACAAGAAAAAAATGTTTTGTAATCAACAACCAATCTGACAAACAAAATGAATCCAAAACTGAGAGAAAACCAAAGACTCTTTTTCAAACAACTACTCAAATCAATATTTGAGATTATATCCTTGTTACAATGAGCAAAAGTAAAAAACTTGCAAAATGAAAGAAAGAATTTCAATCACTGAAAACCAATCAGAAGAAAGCTTCAAACTCAGGAATTAATCAATCATGGGCATAGGAAGTTAATCCCAGGCTACTAAGGAAAATTTGGGTGGTAGAAGAAAAAATTACTTACTCCATCAAAACCTACAGGAGTCGTTGTAGGTTGGGTATGGGACATAGTTTGACGAGCTATAGTCATCGCAGGTCACTGGTAGAGCAGAGTGTGACATAGCCGCACTGAAATGCACAAGCAGGGTGTGACGTTTAGGGGTTGTCATAGGCTGCCAATAGATTGTAGTGTGACGATATCTGTGAATTTGGAAAAATTGGGAGAAAGACAAAAAATATAAAGGAACTTCTAAACCCAGAGAGTCTAACTGGATCAACCACACACTCAGAGAATGAAAAATATCACGGGAAGGTAGGGTAAAGGCAAATGGGAAGCCAAAAATCAAAAGGAGGTCGTATCCCCAGTATGGTCACCAATTTTGTTATGGGACTTATCGGTAAATGAGGACATAAATAGATCTCCCTAGATCCACCTAGATATAGAACAAAACATAACAGAATATGATGCTTTCCCTAAGATCTAATCATTGAGTTTACTATTTAACAAGAGATGAGCAACATACCATTTAAATATATCTTCCTCTTGTCGTTGTCGTCCTAGCTTCACTCTAGTGCTCCTGTGATATTGTATCTGCAAGGGAACACAAGCCAACCAAAGTGAAAGTAATATAATATACTCAACGAGAACCTATGCATGTGATCAAGGAATCATACAATAAAACAAAGCGAGTTTTATGGGAAAGAAAACTATCATTGTATTATAAATAATGAAAGTGGAGATTACAACCAAAGCCTTGATGTTGCAAGGTCCCTTTCTGATGAACCTTTTCTCCAACACACACACTTTCTCCAACCTTGAATGAAGAACATCCACAATGACTTGATAAACTAAAATGAAGCTCTCAAGTATGAATTGAAGTAGAATTCCTCATACAATTCTTAGCCTATTCAATAATAATCTTGCTTGAATCAACCTTAGCCTTTTCCATGAGAATTAATTCCTTATATAAGGGAGAGAGATATGGCTAAATACATTAGGATGATCCCACCAAATCAGAGAAGCGAGTATGATCCCAACCATATGGATGCCACCTCATCTTCTAGAAGATCCCCTTCTAAAACTTTCATGAAACTTGACCTTTTCTAAGCCTTTTGACATCGTCGCACCCCAAATGTAGAGTAGCCTATGGAGACGTCGCAAACCAATTTTAGGGTACAGTGCAACGATGAGGCATCGTCGCATCCTGCTTATGGTGTAGTCAGTGACAACCATCCCTAATAGGGTTTTTTAAAAGAGAAATCCAGTCACTCTCATGAAAAAAGGCTATTTTTGGGGGAACATGAATACATGTTGTCAATGGATCAATAAGATTACCAAAATAATGTGTAACAGAGACATAAAGAAGGGGTAGAGAGAGGGATAGTGAGAGGAAGGAAAGAAGAGAGGGAGACATATAAGAGGGGGTAGAGAGAGAGTGAGAGGAAGGGGGGGGATACAAAGGGAGACAAAGAGGAGGAATAGAGAGAGAAATATGGCTAGAGAGAGCGAGACTGAGACTAACAATGAGGAGATAGCGAAAGGTTGGGAGAGAGGTGGAAGGGAGAGGGGAGGGAGGGACAAAGGGGAGGATATATATATATAGAGAGAGAGAGAGAGAGAAGAGGTGGGNGGGTAGAGAGGGAGAGTGAGAGGGATATAGAGAGGGTGGGTTTATGTAGGAGAGAGAGAGGGAGGGAGGGGAAGATGAATCACTTTTAGGAGAGCCTGAGCATTCCTATAGTGTGTGCATTCTCCTAAGAACAGGCACGTGTTCTTTTGAATTCAATCTTTTTTGGGCGGGATTGACAAGGTGTATGTTGACTTGGTTGGATCACATTTATGTTCGGGATGACAAACCTAGTGGCTCAGTCTTCAAATTGATAAAACCCTCCATTTTTGTGAATACCCCTCTATATCTTTAAATTTGACATTATTTTTGTATAGGATAAACAATTCAGTTGTTGGTGAAACTATAGGCATAGATAGAGTCAGATATGAAGATTTCAAATATAAAATTAAAAAAAAAAAAAATATTATTTACTATTTTTAATCTATTTTTGTATTCACATATATCAAAATCCTAGAATGCATACTATTTCTTATATAGCTTTTTCGCGTCTTAACCATTTCTTAAATGAGTTATATGTGGCACCAACGGAGACTGATACCTACGAATATTTTTTTGATCATGTTAAAACCCTCTTAGCCTGCACAAACAAAAGACATTGTAATTTCAGGCATATGTTGACTTTAATAATTTAAAAAAAAATATTAAATTAATATTAAAAATTTCCAAAAAATACAAGACACAAGAAAACTAGGTTCTCTACGAGTATATAAGTTTTTGGAATGAAATTTCATCATTAAGGTACTCAACACCTACACAAACAAAAGCATATACCTTATATTTTGTTGGAAAAATAAGATACCACTATTAGAAAAACTAAAATGACATAGTTATTCACAATGTCTATGAATGAAATTTGTATATTCAGAAAGATAACTCAATTTTATATGTTTCATATTCTTACACCATATTCAAATTCATTGTAAAAATACCTTGAATAATCCCTCCAAGTTAACAGATTGATTTTTTTCCAGGTTTGCATTGCCACTAGCGCATCATGAGAGACCATCATTAGCTTGCACATTCCCTAAAAAAATAATAATAGTGTTTAATATTCTAAAAATAAAATAGAATTCATCCAAATGGAATGGGATGGGGCTCCCATCCACCATATAATGAAAGTGGATTAGGGATGAACCTGGAAAGAAGAAAAAAAAAAAGCGATAAGAAATTGGTTATGTTTTCCCAAGAATGAAAAGATAAAATTGGATTATTCATAAATGGGAAGAGAAAAATATTAAAGGAATTATGAAGTATATGATCGATTTACTCATTTTTATGAATTCTCTCTCTTGCTATCTTCCTCCATAGGTGCCTTTTTCATTCTCCTTTGTTGGGATTCGTTGACCATTTGTAAATACTATTTCTTGATTTATTTCTATTATCTTCATTAAATATTTCTTCAACCAATTTTCAATGTAATCCCTCATAGGTGCAACAATTATCTCTTTCCTAACTTTTGTGTCAAATAATGAATCCTGTATCTCTCAGTAATCAATTAAAATTTAATGTAACATGTCTAGTATGTCTTCATTTTTGTTCACATAATTGACTAACCAACTTTCTACTTCAACTTTGAATACTCTGTTATACTGTTAAATTTCTCAGTCAATGCAAATTTCAATGATTCAATTTTTTTTCTCGAACTGCTCCTTAGTCATAAATATATTATTTAAAGTTATCTTGGGTTCATCAAATTCTCTAGTTATTCCATTTATATCCAACTCAACTATCTTTAGATATGTTTCTCCCTTTTTGACACTTAAAGTATCAAGATCAACAAATATTTCTTTTAAACATTTAATTCTTTTAATCCAACATGATTTTAGTTGTTTAATGCGAACCGAGGAGGGTAAATCTTATTCATTTCTTTTTAATTCACTCATATTTGAGACTTTAATAACAAAGGTGGTAACAACTCCTTTATAAAAACTCTTCATCATTTTCTAGTTCGGCCTATAAACATTGTCTCAAGTTCACCATCCTTGATCCTAAATAAATAAAATTGTTTTCTAGTTCCCAAGTATCAAGGACTAAATACATTTTATTCATAATATTCCCCCCAAGATATCTTGTGATTGCAGTGATTAAACTTGATTTCCCTCTCAACCTTGAACTAGATCTTGGCATTCTGTCAAAGCTCTTCCAAGGATAAAATGTAACAATTGGGTTGGAAAATATGGGAGCTGGCATTAGAGCATTCTTCAATTATTTAACTCTTTCTAAATTTAAATTGGTGTTCTCATTCTCCATTTCGTCAACTGAAATTTTAAGGGATTCACCTATGACTTCATGAATTCATATGATTTTCGATGGTGGAACTCATTTTAGGTAAAGTTTCGAGCTTGACTTTCCTTGAATTTTTTTGTTTCTTGAATGAGTTTTCTCAGAAAGTAATTTATTTGAATCTTTATCAAAGAGAGAATTATGAAGTGTTATGGATTCCTCTTCATAAATAATTGCTTCCTAGGTGGAAAGTTCTTCTGCAACTTGTCTGATTTCATGCGCTCTTTGTTCCTGATCAGGGAGCTCTATGTCTTCAATATCTGCATCCAAGTCCATGTTTTCAAGAATGATTTCATGTTCAGGTTTGACTTCATTCACCTCTTGCTTATTTGTTTTCCTTTTTCTCTTAGTCACGTGAAGCTTAATATGGGGTTTCTCCAGATTTCCCTTAGGAGGGTTGTGATCTCCTCCATCAACAAAATTATCAACTGAAGTCTTCCTTTGTTCATGTACTGGTGACTGGAAAATTGATTTGGGTTGGCCACTTCTCTGGGATACTTTAGGAGAACGAGTACTCCTTTCATTAAAAACTATTCCCATTTGTTTATGCTAGTCGGTAGTGCTAATAATAATCTCAAAGTACTATGGTTTATTTTCAACAAATATTGCTTGATGATCATGGTTGTCTCCTTCTTCTTCCCGGAATAGAAATGAATTGTAAAGTGAGATACTAAAACCAACAAATGTCATATGATCCATAAAAAAGTGGTTAGGTTCGAACCCTCTCATATTTTCTTCTAACTTTAAGTTATATTGGTCAAAATGCATTGAAAATTCATCAATATTTCACATACTTCTCAATAGAATTTCCCCAATTATCTGAGGTAAAGGAATGAATTGATTTTTTCTTTTTTTCATGAAAGAAGTGAGCCCAAAATTTGTACTAACTACAAATTTATACGAAAATATTTTATCAGACACATAATATCGGAGATACAAAGGTTTTTCTGGAGAAAAATAGATTCTACTAACATTATAGTGTTCCATGACTTCAATGCTTCCTTATTCATGCAATTTGTTGCTTCCAAAGATAGTCTCGATGTTTTCATCCCAAAGATAAGTTTCTTGAAGGAAGAAACAAATGCATTATGAACTTCATAAAAATGATATGTAGCCTTCTATTTTCATAAGGTTTGGTACTATATCTATACTGGAACAATTTTATAGTTAACTCTTTTTCCCAAATTCAAACCCTTGAAAATATGACAGTAAGTGATAGCGAAGATTACGTATGAAGACATGTAAAGTTTCTTATTCTTCTTGAAATTTTATAATTGAAAACATATTTCTCCATAAATGATCTTTGCTTAGTCGAAAATTAATTTTTCACGAATTGTAAAATGTAAAATATATAGAGCCAGTAGGGGAATGGAAGTTGTGGATTCTTGGTCAGCTTCTCTGGCTAAAATCAACATTATTTCTCAATAAGCGTTTTTAAATAGACTGACCTAGATGTTATATAAATATTTTTGCATCATTTTCAGGTCCTCTATATATTCCTACAGAAGCTCCAGTCCATTGTTTCTTTCCCTCAGGAAACTCTTGCTTCATCTCCTTTGAATGTAATTTTTGGCTCTAATAGTTTAAGCATTTTCTTGAAAACTAAAAGTGCTAGAGAAATGGGAGATTCTCGTTGAAGTTGAATTATCCTATGGTATTTATAGTATTTTTCTATGCACTAGGAAACTAGTTTTTGGAATCGAAAACTTCAGGTACACAACCTGTTAAAGCAATTTCTGATGTCCAAACTTGGTTTACATTCTTGTTCAGTAGCGGTAGTGATGAATAATACTAGTATGATATTGACCGCTGGAATCTTTGATCCTCCCACCCAAATGAGTTTAGAGTGTCCCTTCAAAATTGATACATTCTTCTCATTTCATGCTTGATGAAGTTGGTGGACTGATGTATTGTCACTTTGAAGCATTAATTCCAAAATAAGTATTTTAATGTAATATAACTTTCAACTCGTTCTTTGAGAGAGAGATTAATATGAATTAAATGTAAATGGATGGAGAAATTTATCCAGAAGGTATCCATTAATAACAATCTTTTTATATTTTAACCACTTGTTATTTTTTGTAAGGTTGAAAATAAATGTACTTTGGGGAGAGTGAAAATATGTGAAACATATTACAGTGGAGGATCAGATGTATGTCAAGAAATATTGGAGTGAACACAAACCTTTAGATCTGCAAACCCATGGTGAAAACTAGAAAAAACTACTAGGTATAAGATTGTATCAGTCAAATGTATGGGGGAAAAATTTTAAAGAGTTATGACCTGCAAACCCATGGTGAAATTGAAAATTGAATAAGCATTGGAATATCGAGAGAGAAAAGAAAACTTGAGAAAATGACAAAGTATCATAAATCAGTCGATCAAACTAGTCGTGGTGAAAATGAAATGTATAGGGAGAGTGGTTCATAACTATGGTGAACGTTTGAAAAATTTATAAGTATAGTGAGAAAGGAGGGTGGTAGAACATGGTAGTGCATTTTGGAGGTGGAGAGGATTTGGACTTAATACGAGAATATGTGACCAATTCGTGACCTGAGAAAAACACAAGAGGAAAGGAAGTATTGGTGTAGAATGGATACAGTGGAATACAATGGTGCATTTTGGAGGAGGTGGAATTTTGTAACAAGAGTGAATGAATATTGAACCCACGACAAAAGAAAAAAATTCTAAATGTTGAATATACAAAATAATTTTTTTGAAGGAATTAAGACATTTATGGGTAAACAAGAGGTAGGAATCCGGTTCCATAGCCTCTGTTTGGAGTCGAAGAATATGGGAACATCTACATTGAAAGAGGCAGTAATAAAGAAGTGTAGGGAAACCTCAAAGTAGTAAATCTTGGTTGAATTTAAGAATTAGGTCCCAGGCCCAAGTTGATCCTACACTTGGGACACCAAATGATTTAGACTGGAAGAAACTTACTAGTTAATGAAGGTGTTAGTGGCTCAAGTGGTGGCACAACAATAAGAATAAAATAGATCAACTCTACATGTCATTCACTTCTTCGAGGGAAAATTTGAGCTACTCTGCAAGGTTCAATTTGGGGTTTGGTTTAGAGTACGTTAATATGAATACTATGACATGTCAGAGTGATAGTCAAAAGGAACCACCATCCTGGATGGATCTAAATGAAAACCAATCATTGTGGAGTACAACCAGTCATTTCTAGGAATGTGACAAAAGGAAGCTAAGGACATGGAGCAATGAAACCATGCAACAAGCTTACGAGTTCAAGCTCTGGTTTTCTTCCTTTTCCAAATTTCTCAATGTTTTCTAGTTGAACAATCATGGTGGAGCCTAAAATTAAATTCCCAGTTTGAAGTTTTTAATGGTTAAAGATAAATACAATCCAAACACTCTGAATTGTGTTTATAGTATAAAAATAACTATGGTATCAAAGATAGACTCTGATAATATAAAAACCAGATGACAGATCAGCGGTTTGGTTTCCGACATGGAAGACCCCCCAGTAAATAGCCTTTATTTTTGCAACTGTATACAATACAAAACTTGGTCCTTTTTTTCCTAAAAAAATAACATATATTTCCATGGTGGTGTCAAATATGTTGTACCAAACAACTATAATCATTCATAAGATGTACCAGACTAATTGGTAAATAAATATTTTTTTAACTCTATACCTATTATTCAATAAATAAAACATGTATTAGACATTTGTATAAAAAAAAATGCCACAAATAAAATTTTAACACTATATGGACTATTCAATAAATAAATTTTGTAGTTAACTAAATAATCACTTTAGGGTGAAGGGTTTTTAATTCCCCATACAAATGCTTTGCTACGAGCTTTCAATTTTTTTTTAAAATCATTTTCCATTCTTTGTTCTATGAAATTGTTGCCTTATTTTCAATAGTTTTTCCATCATATCTATGTCAATAAAAAATTCAACCTTGTTACTGATACAACAACTCCCTCTTTAGAATTTCACTCTTGTAATTTATGTTTTAGTTGTTGTGTAGGTCAAATCCTCCATTGCAAATTTTATGGTTAGCCCATGAGAAAAATATGGTTCTTCATTGTCCAAAAACCAATAGAATCAATCTTTCACCAAAGATACACTCAAAAGAAACGAAATGCACGGGAGATGAGCTCAAGGTTCAGTGTTAATTGGTGGAGAGTATGGAGATGATCCTCTTAGATATATTGCTATACTTGAAATGAGGGTTGATATATATGAAATTCAGTTAAATCGTAAGGATGTTGTTATGACGAGCGCTTGGGAGATCATGACTATTGCTGAAAATGAATTTCATAAGTATCATGGTGGTCAGTTGAATTCTTCTCTCTTAGGTGTGGAATTAAGACATTTATCATTTTGGCATTGACATAGTATCAAGTTATAATTTTATTTTGATCCTCTTAGTGTTTTAATTTTTGGTATTCTCTCGACTGACTTTTCTACAAATGTGACACCCATGTCACCTTCCTATTGGTTGTATTTCAATCATTTTCATAGGTTCCCTACTATGGGTGTAAGCATATATTTCCTTATCACTCCTCTTCTTTGGATTTCCACTCACCCAAGATCTATTGGCAAGTATATCTCCTTTGAATAGGCCCAATTTCAATTGTTGGTCATTTCCAATAGTCACTCAAAATTGACATGAAATATCCACTTGTGGGTTCCCTTTGCATTTAATTCAATTCTGTAAATTTACTATGGCTGAAAACATGGCTAAGGATATCCCAAAATCAAGTAGTCATGTGGTTAGGAGGAGAGTCACAACCAAGCCTCCTCCCTCTAGGAGGGTCACTCATGGTTCTCAAAGAATAGGGGTGGAGAGGATGGTAGATCGTGTTAGGAAGATATTTTGAAATGGCACCCCTACTAACATATAGCAAAAGATTCATGAGCTAGTGAACAAGGATAGAAAAAAATGACTAAAAACTCCAAAGGTCCAATGAAAGAAAGAATTTGAAGATTGGTTTTCTAATTCTATCTTTTTAAGATCAAGAGACACCAAAGTTTTCAAAGAAATGGAGTTTTAGGGGATTGCAAAAACACTCATTTCTTTATAAATGGAGGATGAGGAGGACAAGTACGCTGAATATCTAGATAAGCTCATATTATTGGAATCTAAATTCATTGTCCTATGCAAGGTGGAATTTCCAGGATTAGCTTGAAGGTGAAAAATTAGGACCCATCCAATGACGATCGAATAGTTGAGGTTGAACGAACTTCGAGATCCCCAAGAACTAGCCCCAACTCAATTATTATGGAAGAATAAATTGGATACAATACAAAGGGAAAGGCCAAGGCCAAGGTATGTAATATTTCGAATTAATGAGGCCTACCCAAGCCACCTCCTAGATAACCATGCTATTTTTCATTTTTCTCTCAAGTTTTACTTGTTTTTCTTTATGTTTTTCAGTACTAGGTTTTTGTATATGAGGTCTTAGCTTATAGAAAATACATATGAAATTTCTCAGAAAATACAATGATGTTCTTTGAC
>JASDQU010502641.1:9057-53856 GCA_032191745.1 Picea mariana | reverse complement strand
TGGAGTTCATCCATTTGTGCACCTTATCAATCATGATAAGACAATAATGTGTCATCTATACATTTTTCCAACAATGCATCATATACCAATGAAACCACATTGATCCATCTTCATCATGTATCAATGACAACTCATTGATCCATCATCTATGCATTCTCATCAAGGAAAATACATATTATATTACATCAATCATCAATCAATCAATCATTTGACATGAATCAACCACTTGACATCAATCAATGACATCAATGACAACATGATCCAACAGACACTTGTGTGCAAGTGATCTGGTTATGCTACATATGATTTTGTTTTGATTATGGGTTATATATGATGATGATGTTGTATTGTGACTTATTTATATTTTGACGTATATGTATTAGAATATACTATTGACTAATTTTCTATAGTGTGCAGGACACACAACATGTTATGGATGCTAATAGCATCAATGGACTTCCTTGGAATCCAGATTGAGTGAGGGAGTGGATTGTATTTGTTTGAGTATTTAATTTTATGCACATGTGACATATGATTAATTACGGTATGATTTATGTGTATGGATTATTGACATTTTCTTTTAGTTGATGCAGACTTGACGATGCTTGCTAATATGACTCACATAAGGAGTAAAGGGGCCATGCATAGAAACTAGGCATTGGGAGAGAGGTGTTGCACCATGTATGTTGCATCCTACTAGCACTTCCACCGTGGTATTAAATGTAGGTTAACGATTACCTAGTTAGAGAGGTCCACGATGTCGTGAAGGAAGACTGAGAGAGTCACTGAGGAAGATTTCTAAGGAGCGTACAATAAGGCATAATTCTTATTCCTTAGAATCCCTTAGTCTCTCACAAGGTCGACCAAATGGAGCGTTGACTCCAAGGGTCATACAAAATTCCAAAATCAGTCAAAGGCGAGTGGCACCATTGGAGCATGAAGGTGCATCTTGAAGGGCACGTCACGTAATTAAATGTGAGTTGATAATTCTAGGTGGTCTATAAAATATTTAAATGGTAAGACCTTGTTAGAATAAAATAATTAATTAGTGAATATATTATAAATCCTAAAAAAATTCTAGGCCTAACTCTAATACTAAGTCTAAGTCTAAGTTTAACTAAAAGATTAATTAAAAATATTAATAAATTAAAAGAATTGAAATAAAATCAAACTCTAGGAAAAATCTGAATAAAAATTTAGGGTGGATAAAATCTACATGTGTGCATGAAATTAATAAAAAATATTTTATAATAGAAATAAAAAATAATATGAGAGAATGGGTGTACAGATAGAATGGTATCTTGAGTCAAACTACCACTAAGTCTAACTAGAAGAAAACTCATAATCCAACTCTAAGTAAGATTTAGTTAGGAGACACTCATTAAATGAGATTTTGGGGAACAAAAGGACACCTAAGAGAGAAAATAGAAACATATTGAGAAATGTGATGGAAATTGACTTTTTAAGTAAAATAAAAATGGTAATTTCTTGTGCAACTTGGGGAAAGTGTGATAAGTGTGTGGGTGAATAATCATAATTAAATGAAATTAAAAAGTCAAATAATTGTGCATGAGTACATGTGTGACTGAGAGAAATTATATAAAACAAATGTTGTAGAAGGAAAATGGATCTCACTTTTTCATGGTATTGTTATCATCCCAAAATTTGGTTCTACATTGTTTAACATCTTTTACTTGTGGGGGAGTTGAGATTTCAAGTTTAAGAAAGAGTAGAAGCTCTCCATTGTGAGGCAATATTGGAGCTATTGTTTTTTTATTTTCTTGTGTATTGCCCCTTTGTGGTTCGGGGGCTAAGGGGGAAGAAGAGTACCCATAACATTGGATCGTAACATTGGATGGGAGGTACCGATGACGTTTTGGGATTGGAAAGCAAAGGAGAGGATAGTTATGCAAATTTTGGTTTGAAGATAAACATCAAGTATCAACCTTATTGGTTACAATATTTTGTTGTTTAAGATCTTAGTAATTAGATGACTAAATATGTAATTTAACCGACCCTGGAATGTATACTATTTATGGTCGATTATTTATGTGTATTCTATTCTTTTGTTAACATTCTTAACATTTCGGAATTGATTTAATTGTTATGCAATAAGAATGCCATAAGTTTCATTTTCGTAACCCATTACAAGCATTAAAATGATTAAATTGTGGTAAATTTCATAACGATGTTGATTGTTTGAGTTACATGATCAACTTCCAAATCATGATTTTTCCTTAGTTGTTAATTTCACAAGACTGTGCTATGGGCACGTAATAAGAATTCGTCTCTGCAAATGTGCATCAACTCTTATGTTATTTCTCTTCTTTATCCTTAAATAACACCTAATCAAATCCATCGTTCATGTATTTATCTTATGGAAGAATTATTTTGGAGTCAGAAATTGATTTCGGTTCAATCTTTACATCCATTTCCAGTTTTGTTATCAATTCGTAATTGGATTTAGTTTACAGTTGAATCATGTACATATGGAGATTCACAAGATAAACAGGTATCTAATATACCTTGTGTCAATATTGTGGTTAGATAATCCGTACCAGACTGGTTGGATGATGAAGTGCTTTTCGAAATTACTTATATCTACTAGAAATAGAATAACACACAAATAAATACGATTCTTGAATCCCTTAGAAACTAGATTGACGTATCTTTTAATTAGAAGATCATTAATTTTGATATTTATGCCGTATACCTATTGATATTGGGCAGATTTAATAGGGGTTTAGTGCTTAATAAAAGTTTCTATGGACAAAATTAAATATGGCTGGAATATTCTTAGTAGTCACATAAAATAAATGGCTGTGATTTCAATCATTAACTTCCTAGCTATTATAAAGACATGTTTATGTTTTACTTTTTTACATTTACCTAATCATATTTAAAAATTACTTTGATAGCTCAATGATTGCCACTTAAGTGATTAACAGAAATTAAAATATTAACACCAGATAAATGAAGCTCAACAGTTTATTTGTTAATCAATAATAAAATTTAATATATTCTTTTAAGAATTCGTTTCATCTTATCAACCTTTCGACCTTCACCAACAACTATTTAAATCATTAATCCTGATATTTGTATTCTGAATTAACATCTGAATTTACAATCTGGTTTAAGATACTTGATGTATAGTCTCTTAGTGAATAGGAAATCTCAAATGAATTCCGATTGATAGTGTATGATTCTTAATAACAAATTATGAGTATAAATTACATAGAACTACTTAAACGGATTGGATTATTAAATTTGATTTAATAATGTTCCTGTATTCTATTTTAATATCAAGAGTGGGTCTTTATGTTCTGTCATGATTATATTCAATCTGAATACCCTTTTGCTTTCTTTACATCTATAAAAAAATATTATCTAATGTATATAGTGTTAAATTGATAAAAATAAAGTACGTATGTCTTGAATATTATTTGATAGTGGTGTCTTGTCATCACCATATTATTATGGTTAATTTTAAGACGTAAAAACATGACTTATGATAGAAAGAGTCCGAATGGTCATACAATCAAGATTTTGTCTTGCGTTTTTCAAAATAAAAAGAAAAAATTAACGTAAAATTATATATATATTCAAGAATTGACGAGTGATTATATTATGGGAGATTATTAAATTAAGTTTCTAGTTGTAGATATATGTAATATCTATATTTTTTAAAATATTATTCCAATTATAGGTGGTGATAATAGTGTGTATTATTAATTTGATAATAAGCGATTATCACATTGCGTTATGTGAGAAAATTAAACTTGGTTAATATCTTAAATTGTTGAGCTTACAAAGTGGATTATTACATTGACATGTTATGATTTTAGGGATGATTTTGTAATGGAATGGAACCAAACAATTTAATAGTTTATGTTCATATCTACCATAGTCTCCATTCCATCCATATTTATTATACAAAATTTTACCAATTAAACAACTTTACCTTTTATGCATGTAGCTAAATGAACTATCCAAGATATTTAGCATACATTCTATCTCCACCATGGAACATTGATGGTCAACTTGTCGATTTTCCAGGGTCGCATTGATCTTATGAATAGTTTGAGAAATGTCAATCATTGTTGTCTCTTTTGAATATTATGTACTACTTAATTTATGCTTTTATTTAAAGGATAGTCTCAGTACACGTGAGGTTCTTTACAACCCAAACACTCAAGATAAGGCCTAATTATATCCATAAGTGCTTTGTTCACCAAATATGTAGATTTATTGTTGTTCTGAACTAATACACTTTAATTTCCAAGAAATTTGTTTCTTCTAACTCGTGCATTATGTAATATTTGTCAAGGATGCTTAATTTTTTTTTTTCCTAGGATCCAACTTGTCCATATGTTTATTTTGTTATGTTTGTGTATTTCCATATCTCTATTTAAATTGAGTAAAGAATAGATTGGATTATTACTTCATCCATTTTCTTGGAATTAAAAAAATTAATTATATCTTTGTATGATTGAGGAAAACAACTCATAAATAGATGAAATTTTTCCTTTTCCTCTCTAAGATAAGGTACATATTTCATCATATTTACAAATTTAGTGACAAATTCTTTAATAGAAAAATGTCATAATTTAAGATATCCTTTTCATCATAATATATTTACTTAATTTTTTTTTTTTAAATATTTCTTGAATACTTTCAAGTTTAATTCATTGCTCCAAATTTTGGGTAATTATAGATATGGAAGTATTTACTCAAGTTCATAAGCAAATATTTTTCTTTTTGGTCATACTCACCATCAAAGCTAGGTGGTATGATTTTCTTAAACTCTTCTTCCCCATGCCATTTCTTTTTCTTAGTTTTAGGTGTAATTTTATAAAAAGTGTTGTTATCACAGTTATCGTCACTACTTTCTCCATTGAGCAACTTCTTTTTATCACTGTTTGTTGAATGGTATTTATGCTTGTGTGACTCTTCATTAGAAAGTTCATTTTTGTGATTACTAGAAGTCTGTCCTATTAGTTTTTGTTGTTTCATACCAATTATGTTTTTAATAAGAATCTCATTTAACTCTTTTCGTTCTTTACTAACTTTGAGTAGTTTTCATGATCTATCTCACACATTTTAATTATTCTTTTATGCTACTTATAATTTCCAACATTTCTAAAGAATTATTTCGAGTTTGCTCACTACATGGTGTGGTCTACTTGGTGTTGATCTACGAGGTTCTTCAACCATGATATGTGATTATTTGATTCTCATATCTACAAAATAAAATTGATCTCAATTTTTTTTTTCTTATAAAAGATTTTATATATATTTTATTTTTAAGAAAATCTTTCTATTTGTTCTTAGCTCATCAAGTATAGCGTTTTAACCATTCTCTATATGATACCACTTCTAATGTCTCCAATTACTCTATTTGTTTTTTTCAAATATTTCCATGTGAAATACTATATTTGTATAGTCCTATTTAACATATGGTTTAATTTTTTTTTTTCACAAGAACGGTTAGGCTGTATTAATCAGCTTTCTGGCAAGCCAGAATCAGAAGGTTACAAATTTGAAGAAGGTTGGTGACCTCTAACAGTGTTGCCAACCTTCTTGTGGATGTCTCGGGAGACCAGTCCCGTTTGCTTCTTGAACTAGTTCGAGAAAATGACAAAAAATGCATACATGAATAAATTCTCACAAACTGTGAGCATAGTAGAAGACAGAAGCAAAGCATTAAACCGCGGAGGATGATTTCCCCTTTAGGAAGGGGTCCAGTTGTTTCTGAGAACCTAAATAAATGTTGGAGACCGCCTCCTTTTCTCTGCGAGCTTTATTGGTCTTTCGCCCTCGGGTAAGTGGTGGAGACGGAACTGGAATATCTTCAGTTTCAGAAGTTTCCACAGAGCCGCTGGTGGGGACTGAAACAACCAGACCTGCAGGGGCAGGGGGCTCCGGATCTGGGGCTCGAACTTCTCTTGCTACTACTGACTCTGGAGGGGTGGAATCCGGAGGGCTTTCGTGTGCCGGAGGATTTCCCTTAACTGTTGTTGTTTCTGGATCTTGGGCTTCGTCTTCCTTCAACGCATCAAAGCTGTTTTGATTTTCTAGCGTTGCCTCTGCTGAGTGAGTGGCCTTATGAGCTTGGGGTAGAGGGCCCTTTCGCCGTGGCTACCTTCGTCGATTAGCTACTGGCTGAAAATCATCTTCTTTGGCGGGCCCAGGCACCTCAGAGGCTTTGGGGCATCTTTTTGCGAAATCACCGTAGGCATGGCAGCGGAGGCACTTAAAAGGAATCTGTTCATAGTCCAGCTCTTGGATATGGCTCCATTCCCCCAGGGTGAGCTTAATGGCTTCCGGAAGGCCTTCCTCGAGGTTAACCTCCACACAAATTCGAGCGCAGGTATACTGATCCCCTTTTGGCGCCACACTATCCAGGAAACGCCCTAGCTTATTGTCGATGTCCTCCAGAGAGCTTTTCCCCCAAAGATGCAAGGGAAGATGAGGCAGCCTAACCCAAACAGGGGCTGCGGTGATCTCATCTCAGGGATTGAAGTCAAGAATCCAGGGGGCTAAGAACAGCCCTCTCGCCACCATGAAATAGGGTCCAGATCTGAAGACTAGATCCCGATCCGTTGTCCTTGTGAAGCTAAAGACAAAAAAACCCCTGCCTACTGTGCACAAAGAGACATCTCCTTGTATCAGGGGCTTCCATCGATCATCGATCCATGCCTCCACCGTTTTGGGGTTGGGCCATAAACCCATAAACTTTCCGATGAGGGCCTTTTCTGCTAGCAGGAGGGCTAGCTTGCATGGCATCTCTGGAGATAGCTCCAGCGAAGGGATCTCTTCCCTCTTCTTGACAAACTTGGACGGGAGAGAAGACTTGGGTTTCGATCCTGCCGAACGGATTAACGCTTTGAATGCTTCCATAGGATCTTCTTCCAACTCGGCATCCAGATTTGGGGCCATCGTAGAAAGCCGTCGACCACCAAATCGCAGAGGCGTCAACCACCAGCAAACAATGAAGAGGTCGTTGCTCCAAAACGGCGCCGTCCACCAGCTAAAATCGTAGAGGCTCTTGGCTCCAAAACGCGTGCAGTACTGCAGAGGGGACGCTCACTCTGATACGCAGATGTATGACCGGCTGCTACAGCCGTATCCGCGCCCTTGCAGTCGAAGGATCAGACCAGAGACGGCTAGGGTTTGGGCCCTAGCCGCCGTGGCTTCCCGAATCGCTTCATCGCTCTTCCTTTGCTCTTTACATATGGTTTATTAATATTCAATGTATAAGATTATTTGATGCATGCATCTAATCATCGTGGATCTAATCATTGTGCTTGTTCCATGACAGAATAAGGAAACAGTGACATTCAATATCGGTTTTCCATCCTATCAAACGCCAATTCCCACTAGCTTCATGGGTAAGTATAGATTACTTTTCTTATATTTCTTACCTTCGTGTTTACTCATATAGTAATATTGTTCCACTTATTATTACCGTTGTAATTAGTTTCTATACTATATATAGTAATATTGTTCCACCTATTATTACCATTGTAATTGGTTTCTATACTATATAGGGTCAAGTTAATGTTCTAAGGTTTAGGAAGGAAGTTGTTTCTTCATATAGTTGAAATTTTATTTTTAACCCTATTAAGACCATTACTATATCAGGGATTAAAGGAATTATAACTTTGTCTCATTACTTGTATCATACATTAATTATAAATAGTTTGAACCACACAAATCAAGTGTTTTTATCCATGTGATTATGCATTAATTTATTTTTGTTTAACTACAACAAAAGTGAACTCAATATAATAAAATTCCTAAAATTCTACCACTTTTCAGTAATTTAAGCCATTTAATTACTTTCATAAATTACCGTGTCCTTCGGCCTTCGGGTTTTTGTTTCTATGAACCTAGCTATTTCGAGCTTAGGATCCCCACGGAGCTTCAAGCTATGACATTAAACAGAGTTGTCATATGGTATAAAAAACAAACTAACCGAATCGTATCAAGGACTTACACTCATTTAAAGTTCCACTTTGTGTACACTCAAGTTTAAACTATTATAAGGTTCCATGTTGTTGGAACCATTAAGTTTATTGGCATTACTCTACCTAATAATACTAATTTACTAATTCTCTTGGGTTACGAACTCACAATGAAATTCTTTGTTCTACAAAACTCTTCATTTTTCTATTTCGAATAGATAAATCTGCAACTATCACTAGGCTTATCGGCCTTAGGTTTTCAATATCTCTTTGTGACATCTAATACAAAGAATTTACAAACCATAGTGGTTGCATAAGGTAATGTTGAGTGACATTATTTGTTTTATACAACCATTTGGTTTACAAGATCATATGTACGCATTTTTAAATCTCACCATTTTAATTTGTCATTGTGGTTACACATAGGTTTGCAATGTGTAAGGAAATCAAGTGATTGGACTCCCGACATGTTTAACAGCTTTACAACCTCCAAAGTAAGGTTCGATTGAATTTTCATTGGTTAAGTCTCGAGTTACATTGGATAAGTTGACCATGATATTTTGATCATTTAAATTGTGTCCTCAACGCAAGGTTGTATTCCAACCTATACAGTTGTGATGCAGGAGGCAGGAGACAACTGACAAAGCTTTTTGAGTTATGAACATCTTTAATGATCAGAGGTTGAGCCATCCCGTAAGATTGTTGGGGAATGTGTTTTGTTTTATGAGATAGATTTTAGTACAGATCTGGAGCTTGCGCTCTTATCTCTCTAATTAGATATTTGTTGTAATAAATGATAAGTAGTTGGTAGCATTTAATTATGATAGTATAGCATAGAGTAGTTGGAGGGAAGAACTCAAGAGAGTCCCTTTGTATAAAGCATTGTATTGTTGTCGAGGAGAGGTTGTTCTTCTTGCTGAATCTAATGTGTAGATTGCCATTGTAACCTAACAGTTGGGAGATGAATATAAAAGAGGAATCTTGTCCCAATGAGAGTTGTTATGTGTCTCTCTAAATGAGTGGTATATTTTTTGTTTAATTTCAATTCTCTGTTATTTCTTGTTCTTCTATCCATGACAACATTTTCATAGTTGAATGTATGAGTCATTGTGGAGAGTAATTAATTTTCAATTTTTTATCTTCATTGAGCGAGTGCAAGGCATGCATAATGTCCGCAAGGAGTGTGTGACTGAGTCTGTTTCGACTCAAGGCTCAAAAGACATAATGATAACTTGTATATGTGCAAGAAGTGCATTTACATCTGCAAGGATTGCGCGATAGATTTTTCAGATTCGAAAGATCAGGAGAAGTAGCGTGATTTCAGTCACTAGAGATAGAGAAGGTGGAGAACAGTCACAAGGAGTCCAAAGTCATTCACACGGGAGTCGACTCTGGAAGAGGATCTGTTGCAAAGTGTGCACAGATCAATATTTTGACTAAGTTTCGAAGAGGGGGAGAAAAGTGGAAATTCTTCAAGAAGAGAAGTCCTGAGAGTCTTCACTGAAATTAGTCGACGAGATTCGTTTCGGGGGGAGGTGAACAATTCCAAACTGTTAGATCTAGGGGCACTACATGGAGGGTAGTTGTAAGGTGTTTCGACACTTCGAATCTTATTTAGTTTGGAGTCTTATCGAAAGAAAAATCACGAAGTCAAAAGTTGTGATTCAACCCTAGTCGTTGATGGTGAAAGGAGCACGTGGAAAAGGATCAAGGAATTCAAGAATCGGAAGTCTCGAGGTTCATGGATGAGAGTGCTAGAGTTTCACGAAGTCGCAAAACCCAAACCATAGTGGAGCCGTAGGATCTTAGGAGACGTGTGGCAGGAGTCCGGAGATTCGGAGGAAAGCACTTCAGGAAAATTCGAAGGAGGAGTTCAGAATATATCCGAACTTCGAATCGCGGAGAAACATGTCTACCGTCATAGCTGTGGTCATTTGAGAAAAAGACATGTGTATGAGTGTAGAGTGGTTTCGGGTGCTGCGTGGACCCAATAAGTCGCTATAAATCAGTATTTGAAATGGTCCAAGACCGAGAGGTCAAGCAACCCTTTGGAGGGAAGGGGGTTTGTGCCAGAAGTGGTTTCAGAGTGAGTACATAATTGAATTTTGTAGGAAGAGAGGTAACCTCATATCGATGAGAGGTATCAGAAGCATCAACACAATGTCGCCTATCAGATGTGGTGAGCCATGTGTAGAAAACAGAGATATCGAAAGGGAGACGTGAGAATCACATGCTAGGATGGATTCCATGGAAAAAACACAAAGTAGAGAAGCTGATGTTGGAGACATCAGTGAGGCAGAAAATGAAGCAGTAGAAGTCAAAGAAGTTGTAGCTAAGGATGTTGCGGAAGATCGCTTGCTAAAAGAGGTTGTCAAATTGGGAGTCACAGAGAATATTGATGTCCCAATGTATGAAGGAAACTTAGACACAGAAGAATTGCTTGATTTGATACAATAAATGGACAAGTATTTCAACTATGAGGATGTCGAAAAGGAGGAAAATGTAATACATGTTGTCACTAGAGAGAAAGGACATGCAACATTGTGGTGGGATGACCTAGAGGTCGACAAGAGGAGAAAAGGCAAACAAAAGATTAATAGTTGGGATCAAATGTTAGCCAAGTTAAAGGAGAAATTTATGCCAAATTATTACCAGATAAATCAGTTTAGGAGGATGCAAAACCTAAGACATAGAGGATTGACTGTGGAGGAAAAGGAGTTTCCCAGGATAAAGTACAGAAACCCAAAGATGAGGCAGAGAAACCAGATAGTCACTCTGAGAGAGGAGGAATTTCTCGAGGAAGGCATAGTGCTGGTAGAAACTCTTTTCCTAGAGGAAGAGGAAGAGGCAAAGGAGGAGAAGTAAGATGTTATACCTATGGAAAAATAGGACACATGTCTTGGGATTTCCCTGAGAGGAAGAAAGGAGGTGAAACTCTCATTTCGGAAGAACAAAACCAAGAAGTTGAGGAAGAAGGTGCATGATATGGGAAATCCTTGATGATGAAGAAGGGTCTTTTGAAGCAAGAGGCAACGAATGAAAATCCAACACATAGGAACAATGTTTTTAGGACAACTTGCAAAATGAAGGACATGGTTTGCAAGGTGATAATTGAAAATGGAGCATTGACAACTTAGTATCCAGAAAGATGGTGGAGAAGATAGAGCTGGAGACGACTCCACATCTGAAATTGTATATGGTCTCATGGTTGCAGAAAGGTTATCAGGTAACAATCACTCAAGAATGTATGGTTGAGTTTAAAATAGGAGGATATAGATATGAGATTATGTTTGATGTGATTCCCATGGATGTATGTCATGTTTTTTTGGGAATATTGTGGCAGTATGACAAGAATTTCATTCGTGATGGAAGGAGGAGTACTTACACCTTAGAGAAGAATGGTAGGACACACATGTTGCTTCCAATTGATGAAAAGAAGGTGAAGGATGAAGCTAGCATGAGCACACTTCTCATGAGTGGGAAGGGACTCATGAACGAAGTAAAGGAGGAACAAGAGATGCAGTTTGTTGTAGTGAGGAAGCTAAGGATTATCCTTACCAGTACTTCAATGGAAGATTTACTTGAGGAATTTCAAGAACTGTTCGATAATTTTGTTGACATTGTAGTGGATCAGTTTCCAAACTCACTACCACCTATCAGAAGTATCATCCATCACACTGAATTGATACCACGATCAATCCTGCCGAATAAAGTAGTGTATAGGTTGACACCTTAGGATAATGAGGAGGTGAAGAGACAGGTTCAAGATCTGTTAGACAAGGGATTGGTCAGAGAAAGCTTGAGTCCATGTACAGTGCCAACTATATTAAGTCCAAATAAATATGGAGGATGGATAATGTTTATGCAATAGAGGGAGATAAAAAAGATCACCATCATATATAGATTTCCATTACCAAGGATGGATGACTTGATGGATTGTCTGAGTGGAGCCAACTATTTTTCAAATATATATTTGAAAAATGGATATCACTAGAAAAGGATGAGAGAAGGTGATAAGTGGAAAACAACATAGAAGACAAATGAGGGTTTGATGCAGGAGCATCTCCCACGTCAAGCGAGCCAGCGTGGAAGTGAGAGACAACTGGATGAGCATAAACACAAATTTTGAAGTCACCTTGGAAGTTGTTGCACGATGTTAAATGAATTCATTAAGATGAGGCACACTTGTATAATGTAATCGGACCTTGAGCCATACACTCTTGTCCTTAGTAGGTAGGAGGCATTTAAAGTAGTTAATGCAGGTAGATAGAATTTAATTCTAGATTAGACTATTTGAGAGCGCAAGAGGGAAACGGGATATAGACACCCTCATTGTGCATTGTAAGCTAGTTAGAAGCATTGGAGCAAGAGCAAGCAGAGAGCTGTGTAAGAACATCCATGTACAGATATTTGGATTAATAGAAGAGGTTGATTCAAATTCATGGTTTTTTTTGTTCTCTGTGTATTGATGCTGAATGACATGCTCATGAATGTTTGCTTCCTGTTACACATTTTCTTTATATGCTGTGTATATCATTTCATGTTTAAGTTTGAAGTCTGAAGGGATAATGGAATGAGTTTAAATTGTTTTTCTATCTGAGTAAGAATTCGTGCAAGGAGTGCAGTGGAAGTGTCCGCAAGGAGTGCATCGACAAGAATTCAGGGTTGCGTCTTTAAAGCTCAGATAGTTTTACTTTTGTTCTCATTTCGCCAGGAGTACAGTTGGGCACAGGAGCCGTGCAAGGAGTGCACAAGCCAAGTGAAGTTCAGGGTTGCGAACCTGAGAAAGAGTTAAAAGACTTTTGTTGCAAGAGTGCACAGGGTTGGAGGAATTCAACACTTAAACGTGTTTGGAGGTTGCCACAAGGAGTGCGTGCAAAGATCTGCGTTGAGGCTCGAAGTTGTGAGAAGCTCAGGAGGAGTAAAGCCTTTGAAAACATTGAGGGGCATCGGAAGTTTATAGCGCAAGCGGATAAGTCCAGGGAAGAGTCCTTGGTTTCCTTCGTAGAAATCATCAAAGGAAAGAAACTGACGGTCAGGAATCTATGGGGAGGATTTGTGAAATCCCACCAGCCGTCAGATCTTCCAGAGAAGTAAGAAGGTTACAACTATGTCTGGAGTTCAAGATCAGGATATTGTGGACTACAGATCGTCACAGAGACACTCGTCAGTCGTTGGATTGACCAGGAGTTGCACGAGGTTTAAGCATCGTGAACGGGAGGAGGAAAATTCTGATCCGAGGTTTGGCCATCAGGATTTCAGCATTCACAAAATTAGAAGTCCCGTGAGCAAGTGATCGGGGAAAATCCATGTTGGAAACCCCATAAAGGATGGGCACCTTCCATCAGTCAGGACACGTGGACGAGATCGGAAGCCCCATTGGCATTTCGGTCATCAAGACTCACATAGGTAAGTGGATTGGGTTTATATAATTGGCGACACCTAAGGGTTGATCTGAATTGTCCATCCAGTTAGGACGCATGTCACAAATCTGAGGGAAGTTGGGGGTCGACATTTCACGAGTCAGGGAGACAAGGAGGACTTGCAAATTGGAATCGCGAAGTCCAATTTTCCAAAAAGAGGAGAGCTCTGTGTGGGACCCTGTTGATGTCATTTCTCCATAGTGAGGCATCGAGAATTTACATGGTGAAAACCCCGAAGCTATGAGGATTGTCCATCCTTGAGGATGCATGGCATCGATCTCGACTTTTAGAGAAAGTCCTGAAGAGGAGTCATATCAGGGAATCGACTTTCGAGAGAACAGGGAAAACGGAGGTAAAATCACTTCGGCAATTGAAGTCGTGAAACCCTGAGGGATATCTGGAGCCGTTGACCCTAGTAAACGATCACGACCATTGATTGTGTTTATGGCGGAAGGGCTTCCTAGTGACATCGCATCGAGAATCAGGGATCCGGGGAATAAGGAGTCACATACACCTCAACATCAGAAACACCAAAATCTCGAAAGGTGGTAAGATGGAGGTCATGTGAAAAGATGTCATGTGGACCATGATCCTATCCCAAAGGCTGATCGGATATTATAGTATATCAGGAAAGCGGAGATCTGGAAATCGGGAACCAAAGGGTCATGACATCGAGAGTTTGAGAAACCTGAACCCCGATTTTCTATTCTTTTGTCGTGAAAAGAATAATGACCGGGCGTAGAATCCGTGAGGGGTATAAAAGACCTGTGGGCCAATTATCTTAAGAAGATTCCAGTGGAGAATCGAAGGAGCCACTCCGGCTCAGGAGTTAGAATAAGAACGATTCTTAAGACTAGGAGGTCAGCGCAAAGGTCTATCTTGAGGCAAAGGGTGCGGTCTGCGTCAGTTTGGTATCAGAGCTTAGAAAAGCTTCTTTGTTTTCTATAGCAGGAAGAAGGAAGATTCACCATACCGCCAAGGAGAAGAGATAGACAATCACCTGATCTAGAGGAGGAAAGGGAGACGTCCAGAGGAAGGGGTAGACAGGTGAAGAATACAGAAGTAGAAAGA
Organism: Picea mariana; assembly: GCA_032191745.1. Lineage (NCBI taxonomy): Eukaryota > Viridiplantae > Streptophyta > Pinopsida > Pinales > Pinaceae > Picea > Picea mariana. The sequence continues at coordinate 39,395 of JASDQU010502641.1, read as the reverse complement.
GATCTGCATAACATACGCGCCAGACTTGTGGACGTGGAGATAAGACAATAATGCACAGCTGATGTAGGAGATATCAGTGAGTCCGAAAGTGAAGATGATGCTAGGCATGGAGATGAAGAACTCACAGCAGAAGATGTAGCCAATGAACGCTTGCTTAAAGTTGTTTCAAGGATGGGTGCAAAGGCGAAGATGGACATTCCAGTTATGAGGGAAATCTGGATGTAGACGAGATTCTAGACTGGATTAGAGCTCTAGACACATATTTTGACTATGAATATGTCGAAGAGGACAAGAAGGTTAAGCATGCCATCACGAGATTAAAAGGACATGCATCCTTGTGGTGGGATGAACTACAAGCGGACAGGCATTGCCAAGGCAAGCAGAAAATTAAGAACTCGGACAGGGTGATTGCAAAGATGAAGGAAAAATTCATTCCCAGGGATTATCAAATTTCTCTATTCAGGAGAATGCAAAACCTGAGACAGAAGTTGATGTCAGTGAAGGAATATACTGAAGAATTTTATAGGTTGAATATCAGGGCAGGTCATCATGAAATAAATGATGAAAAAGTAGCTAGGTATATGAATGGCCTGAGATATGAAATTCAGGATGAGATGATTATGTTGACCATTTGAATGGTGGAAGATTCTTATCAGATCACTCGAAAAGTGGAAGAGAAGCTGAGCTGAAATCAGAGTCAAAGAGGCTGAGGCAGAAGTTATCCCAGAGGCAAATCAGTTGCCTAGGATAAGTATCAGAAGCCCAAGGAATAATGGAAGTTCGGGTCTGAGCCTAAATACAAAAGAACTGAGAGAGGTGGGAGCTCACAGTGAGGGAAATATGCTGAACAACAAGGGCAAAATACTGAGCAGAGAGGAGATTATGTTGATAACAACACTTTTCCTTGTACTAGAGGTAGAGGAAGAGGAAGAGGTGGAGTAATCACATGCTTCACATGTGGAAAAAATGGGCACAAGTATTATGAGTGTCCAGATAAAAAGAAGGACATTGGAGAAGCTCACATCGCCAAGGCACAGAGGCAGGATGTTGAGGAAGAAGACACTGAAGGAAGAAGATCGCTGATGATGCGAAAAGTCCTTTTGACACCAAAGAAAGAGGTGGAAAGTTCAGTCCAAAGGACCAGAATTTTTAGGACTTCTTGCAAGACCAAGGACAGGGTATGCAAGGTCATTATGGATAGTGGTAGCATGGACAATCTTGTTTCAATCGAGATGGTAGAGAAGCTAGAGCTGGAGACGACTGATCATCCGAGCCCATATAAAGTTTTGTGGCTACAAAAGGGACATTAGGTAAATGTCACTAAACAATGTTTACTTGAATTTAAGATAGGAGGATGTAATGATAAGATATTATGTGATGTCATTCCTATGGATGTTTGTCATCTATTGCTGGGTAGACCATGGAAATATGACATAAATGTGATTCATGATGGGCGAATGAACACATACACCCTGGAGAAGAATGGGAGGACACACATGTTTCTTCCAATTAAGGATAAGGAGGTGAAACTGGAAGTAAGCAACACAATACTTCTCATGAGTGGGAAGGAACTCCTCACTGAGGTTAAGAAGAAGGAGGAACCAAAATTCATTGTGGTCAGGAAACCAAAAATTGTTCTGACTAGCACAAGAGTGGATAATTTACCAGAAGAAGTTTAGGAACAGCTTGAAGAGTTCGCTGACATTGCAGTGAATGAATTACCTCATTCATTTCCACCGATCAGAAGTGTGAGTCATCATATTGATCTCATACCAGGAGACATTTTTCCAAATAAAGCCATATACAAATTGACATCGCAAAAGAATGAATAAGTTAAGAGGCATGTCCAGGATTTGTTGGACAAAGGATTAATCAGGGAAAGCTTGAGTCCATGTTTTGTTCCAACAGTACTCAATCTGAAGAAAGACGGAGGCTAGAGGATGTGTACCGACTCAAGGGAGATCAACAATATAACCATCAGGTACAGATTTCCATTGCCAAGGATGGATGATCTGATGGATTTCTTGAGTGGAGCAAAGTATTTTTCAAAGATTGATTTGAAAAGAGGTTATCATCAGATTCGTATGAGGGAAGGGGATGAATGGAAGACATCCTTCAAAACCAATGAGGGGTTGTATGAATGGCTTGTTATGCCATTTTTCTTAACAAATGTGCCAAGTACCTTTATGAGGTTGATGAACGAAGTCCTGAGGGAGTTCATTGGAAAATTTGTCATTGTGTATTTGGATGACATACTGGTTTTCAGTAAAATAGCAGCAGAGCATCTGAAGCATTTGGCTACAGTGATGCGGAAATTACAGCAGGAGAAGTTGTTCATAAACATGAAGAAGTCCTCATTCATGAARACAGAGCTCATTTATTTGAAGTTTGTTATTTCAGCAAATGAGTTGAGGATGGATCTAGATAAAGTGGAAGTGATCAAGAATTGGCCATCACCGAAGAATGTATTTGAGGTGAGAAGCTTTCACAGATTGGATAGTTTCTATTGAAAGTTCATCAAGAATTTCAGTGGAATTAGTGTAGCGATGATGGACATAGTGAAGAAAATACACAAATCTTTTCACTGGACTGAATAATCCGAGAAGAGCTTCAATCTTTTGAAGAGGAAGATCACGGAACAACCAGTTTTGGTGTTGTCGGATTTCCAAAAGAAATTTCAGGTGAAATGCGATGAAAGCGAATTTGCAATCAGAGCAGTCTTGAGTCAGGAAGACAGGCCGATAGCATATTTTAGCGAGAAGCTGAATGAAGCAAAGTTGAAATATTCCACTTATGATAAGAATTTATGCTATCATACAGGCACTGAAGAAATGGAGGCATTACTTGATGCCCAAAGAGTTTGTCTTGTACAGTGACAATCATGCACTGCAATTTGTGACTCAATAGGAAAAGTTGAGTCAGAAACATGTCAAATGGGTTGAGTATATGAAAAAATTGACTTTTGTGATAAAACATATTTTTGGTACTGCTAACAAAATTGTTGATGCTTTGAGCAAGAAGTGTTTGTTGTTGCAGGAGTTCATAGTCAAAACGTTGGGTTTTGATGATCTCAAGGACATGTACATTAATGATCAGGATTTTAAGGAAGCATATGAAGTGGCTGAGAATCCATTTCTTAGAGACAGAAGCTCGTGGATAGAATACATGATCCAGGAAGGATTGTTGTTCAAAGGTAATCAACTGTGTACTCTAAAATTCTCCATGAGGGAGAACTTGCTGAAGGAGAAACACAGTGGAGGATTGGCATATTTTTGGTCAGGAATGCAAGTGGATGTCAGGAGGTTTGTGGATATATTCCGAATTTTCCAGCATTCAAAGGGAAAGAAACATAATGCGAGATTTTATCAACCATTTCCCATACCAGAGAGGTCGTGGGATGCGATTAGCATGGATTTCATATTGGGGTTTCCAAGAACACAAAGAGGTGTTGACTCAATCTTTGTGGTGGTGGATAGATTTTCTAAGATGGCACACTTCATTCCATTTCAGAAGACCAGTGACGCAACTCACATTGCGAACCTATTTTTCAAAGAGGTCATTCGAATTCATGGGTTGCCAAGAAGCATAGTTTCATATCGAGACACTAAGTTCATAGGGCATTTTTGGAGGACCTTATGGAAGAAGTTGGGAACTAAATTGGCATTTAGTTCAGCTTATCATCCTCAGATAGATGGACAAACAGAGGTAGTAAATAGGAGTCTGGGAGACTTGTTGAGAATCTTGGTGATAGAACACCATAGCGAGTGGGACAATATATTACCATAGGCATAGTTTCCTTTTAATGACTCTGTTAATAGGAGCACAGGGAAAAGTCCATTTCAAGTTGTTTATGGCATGCAGCCAAGAGGAATTTCTGAAATGAAAGAGTCAGAACAAAGTGCAATTAGGAGCGCTAGTGCAGAAGAATTCATAGAGGCGATGAGGGAACTTCACAGCCAGGTGAAGGAACGAATGCAAAATTCAAGCTAGGAATATAAACGCAGGGAAGATCAGCACAAAAGACAACTTTAGTTTGAGGTTGGTGACTTGGTTCTGGAACATTTGAGGAAAGAAAGGTTCCTAAGAGGAACATACAATAAGTTGAAGATGAATAAAATCGGGCCATGTAGGGTCTTGAAGAAATTTGGGGACAATGCTTACGAGATTGAATTACCCGATGGCATCGGAATCTCTCTGATATTCAATGTCTCAGATTTGTACCCATATAAGGCTGAAGAAATAGAGACTGGAAATGAGCAGCTAGTGATCCAGTGGATGAAGAAGATGTTGGTTTCGGATAAGCCACAGATGGAGTGCATACTGGACAAGAGAGTGAGTAAGAGGACCAGGCGAAAGCAATACCTTGAGTATCTGGTCAAATGGAAGAACCATCCAGTTGAAGATGCCAGCTGGGAGGCCGAAGCAGAGATACAGAAGCATGGATAGACCATGCGTGAGCTCATGGAAATGAGCCCATGAAAATTTTCAAGCGAGGGAGTATGATGCAAGAGCATCTCCCACATCAAGCGAGCCAACGCAGAAGCGAGAGACAGTTGGACGAGCACTAGCACAAATTTTGAAATCACCTTGGAAGTTGTTGCGCAATATTAAATGAAGTCATTAAGATGAGGCGCACTTGTATAATGTAATTGGATCTTGAGCCATACGCTCTCATCCTTAGTAGGTAAGAGGCATTTAAAGTAGTTAATGTAGGTAGATAGAATTTAATTCTAGATTAGACTATTTGACAGCGCAAGAGGGAAATGGGATATAGACACCCTCATTGTGCATTGTAAGCTAGTTAGAAGCATTGGAGCAAGAGCAAGAAGAGAGCTATGTAAGAACACCCATGTACAGATATTTGGATTAATAGAAGAGGTTGATTCAAGTTCAAGGTTTTTGTTGTTCTCTATGTATTGATGATGAATGACATGCTCATGAATGTTTGCTTCCTATTAGACATTTGCTTTATATGCTGTGTATATGATTTCATGTTTAAGTTTGAAGTCTGAAGGGATAATGGAATGAGTTTCAATTGTTTCTCTATCTGAGTAAGAATTCCTGCAAGGAGTGGAGTGTAAGTGTCCGCAAGGAGTGCATCGACAAGAATTCAGGGTTGCATCTCTGAAGCTCAAATAGTTTTACTTTTTTTCTCATTTCCCCAGGAGTACAGTTGGGCACAGGAGTCGTGCAAGGAGTGCGCAGGCCAATTGAAGTTCAGGGTTGTGAACCTAAGCAAGAGTTAAAAGACTGTTGTTGCAGGAGTGCATACGGTCAGAGGAATTCAACACTTAGACGTGTTTGGAGGTTGCCGCAAGGAGTGCGTGCAAAGACCCTCTTTGAGGCTTGAAGTTGTGAGAATCTTAGGAGGACTAAAGCCTTTGAAAACATTGACGGGCATCGGAATTTTGTAGTGCAAGCGGATAAGTCTAGGGAAGAATCCTTGTTTTCCTTCGTAGAAATCATAAAAGGAAAGAAACCGACGGTCAAGAATCTGTGGGGAGGATTTGTCAAATCTCGCCAACTGTCAAATCTTCCAGAGAAGCGAAAAGGTTACAACTACATCCGGAGTTCAAGGTTAGGAGATTGACCATAGATCATCACAAAGACACCCGTCAGTCGTTGGATTGACTAGGAGTTGCACGAGATTTACGCATCGTGAACGGGAGGAGGAAAGTTTCGACCCGAGGTGTGGCCATTGGGATTTCGGCATTCGTGAAATTGGAAGTCCTGTAAGCAAGTGATCGGGGAAAATCCATGTTGGAAACCCCGTAAAGGATCGACACCATCCATCAGTCGAGACGCGTGGACAAGATCGAAAGCCCCATCGACATTTTGGTCATCGGGACTCACATAGGTAAGTGGATTGGGTTTATATAATTGGCGAAACTCGAGTGTTGATCTGAATCGTCCATCCACTTGGGACACGTGTCAAAAATCTGAGGGAAGCCAGGGATCGACATTTTGCGAGTCAAGGAAACAAGGAGGACTTGCAACCTTGAATCGCAAAGTCTAATTTTTCGAAAAGAGGAGAGCTTTGTGTGGGACCCTGTTGACATCATCTCTCCATCGCGACGCATCAGGAATTTCCACGGTGAAAACCCTAAAGTTTCGAGGACCGTCCATCCTTGAGGATGTGTGGCATCGATCTAAAATTTCGGTGAAATTTCTGGAGAGGAGTCATATTGGGGAATCGACTTTCAAGAGATCGGGGAAAACAGAGGTAAAAGCATTTTTGCAATTGAAGTCGTGAAACCCTGAGGGATATCTGGAGCCGTTCACCCTAGTAAACGATCACGACCGTTGATTGTGTTTATGGAGGAAGGGCCTCCTAGTGATGTCGCATCAGGAATACGGGATCCAGGGAATAAGGACTCACATACACCTCTACATCAGAAACCCCGAAATCCTGAAAGGTGGTAAGACGGAGGTCATGTGAAAAGTGGTCGTGTGGACCATGAGCCTAGCCTATAGGCTGATTGGAGATTATAGTATATCGGGAAATCGGAGAGCAGGAAATTAGGAACCAAAGGGTCATGACATCGGGAGTTTGAGAACCCCGAACCCCGATTTTCTATTCTTCTTTCGTGAAAAGAACAGTGATCGGGCCTAGAAGACGTGAGGAGCAAAAAAGACCTATGGGCCAATTATCTGAAGGAGATTCTAGTGGAGAATCAAAGGAGCCAGTCCAGCTTAGAAGTTAGAATTAGAACGATCCTTAAGACCGGGAGGTCAACGCGGAGTTCTCTATCGAGGCAGAGGGTGCGGTCTACGTCAGGGTTGTATGAATGGGTTGTTATGTCGTTTGTCTTAATGAACACCCTAAGTACTTGTATGAGGTTGATCAATTAAGTGCTAAAATATTTCATTTGTAAGTTTGAAATTGTATATCTGGATGATATATTGGTATTTAGTAAGACTAAGGAGGATCACCTAAGACATTTGACATTGGTGATTAGGAGGTTGTAGCAAGAGAAGTTGTTGATTAATCTGAAAAAGTCCTCTTTCATGAAAAGAAAACTCATATATTTTGGTTTTCTGATTTCTTCAAATGAATTGAAGATGGATCCCGAAAAGGTGAAAGCTATCAGAGAATGGTTGTCACCAAATAATATCTTTGAGGTAAGAAGCTTCCATGGACTAGCAATTTTCTATCGGAAGTTCATCCAAAATTTTAGTGGGATTAGCGCTCAAATGGTGGATACATTGAAGAAAAGACACAAGTATTTCAAGTGGACAGAAGAGGCTAAGAGGAGCTTCAACATATGAAGGAGAAAATAACGAAACAACCGATTTTGGTATTACTGAATTTCAGAAAGACATTTCAAGTAAGATGTGAGAAGAGTGGATTTGCAATTTGAGAAGTCCTAAGTGAAGATAATAGACATGTTGCATATTTCAGCGAGAATCTGAATGAAGATAAAAAGAATTACTCCACATACGACAAAGAGATCTATTCCATAATCCAAGCCTTGAATAAATGGAGGCACTATCTCGTATCGAAGGAGTTTGTTTTGTATAGTGACAATCAAGATTTGCAATTGATAACCAGACAGAAGAAGTTAAACTAGAGATATGCCAAGTTGATAGAGTTTATGAAAAAAATTACTTTTTTCATTAAACATATCTATGGAAATGATAACAAGGTTGTTAATGCATTGAGCAGGTGAATTTTTATTCTACAAGAATTTCAAGTCAAGACCTTAGGGTTTGACCACCTTAAGGAAATGTACCACAGTGATCTAGATTTTGGAGAGGCGTATGAAGCATGTTCGAATCCTCTACTCAGAGACACAAGCTAGTGGGGTGAATATATGATTCAGGATGGGTTGTTGTTCAAAGGGTTGCAACTGTGCATACCAAGATGCTCGATGAGGGGGAATATGCTGAAGGAAAATCATAGTGGAGGTCTAGCAAGACATTTCGGCAATGACAAAATATTTTCCCATTTAAATGGTTCATATTATTGGCTAGGTATGAGAACAAAGGTGAAGAGATTTGTGAACAATTGTAAGATTTGTCACTATGCCAAGGGGAAGAAGAAGAAAACTAGGTTGTATCATCCATTGACTATTTCAAAGCCTTGGGATCCAATAAGAATGCATTTCATGTTGGGATTTCCAAGGACAAAAAGAGGATGTGATTCTATATTTTTGGTGGAGGATATACTTTCAAAGATAGGAAACTTTATCCCATTCTAGAAGACCAGTGATGCAATGCATGTTGCGATTTTTTTTTTCAAAGAAGTTGTGAGACTCCATGGATTTCCCAAGAGTATAGTTTTAGATAGGGATAACAAATTTGTTGGTCATTTCTGGAGTATGTTGTGGAAAAAGTTGGGAACATAGCTATCTTTTGGTTCTGCATATCATCCATAGAAGAATGAAAATACCGAAGTGGTGAATAGAATCTTATGATATGTGCTGAGGATTTTGTTGACTAAACACCATATTGAGTAGGATCAGATTCTAGCATAAGTCAAGTTTGCATATAACGACTCAGTGAACAAAAGAACTAGAAAGGGTCAATTTCAAATCATGTATGGAATAAATCCAAGAGGAGTTTTGGAGTTGAGAGATCTGAAGCAGAGCGATTTTAGAAGCATTGGAGATGAAGACTTCGCTGCAAATATGCAATAAATTCACAATCAGATCAAGGAGCAGTTGAAGAAGAGGAGCAATGAATGCAAGCGCAGAGATTATCAACATAGGATAAAGGTTTAATTTGAAGTTAGAAATAAAGTTCTAGCACATCTAAGGAAGGAAAGGTTCCTGAGGGGGACATATAATAAGCTGAAGCTGAAGAAAATAAGGTCATGTAAAATACTGAGGAGATTTGGTGAGAATTCTTACGAGTTAGAGCTGTAAGAAGACATGCATATATAACCCATATTCAACATTTCAGACCTGTATCCGTAGATGGAATATAGAGCCGAAGGGTCAAAAGATAAAGGAGAGATCCAATGGAGAAAGAAAATGCTTGTAGCAGAGAAGTTGGAGATGGAAAATATCGTAGATCAATGAGTTCATAAGAAGACTAGAAGGAAAACGTGTTTTGAATATTTGGTGAACTGGAAAGGACAACCAATAGAAGATGCCAGTTGGGTTGGTGAAGAGGATATCCATAAGAATGGAAGATTTGTGCAGGAGCTCATGGAAATGAGTCCATGAATTTTTCAGCCAAGGGAGTATGACGCAAGAGCATCACCAGTAAAGCATAAGCGAGAGATAGTTGGGCACATTAGCCCATATTTTTAAATGATTTTGAGTTTCAAAGACTGATGTATTAATGTAATATCTGTCAAAGAGTTTTTTATTTATCAACATATTTAATTATCAGAGGCTAAGCCATCGTGTAAGATTGGTGGAGAATGTATTTTGTTTTATGAGATAGATCAGAGTACAGATCTGGATCTTATCTGTCTGACTCAATATTTTTTGTAATAAATGATAAGTAGTTGGTAGTATTTAATTATGATAGGATAACATATAGTAGTTGGAGGGAAGAACTCAAGAGAGTCCCTTTGTATAAAGCAATGTATTGTTGTCGAGGGGAGGTTGTTGTTGCTGCTAAATATAATNATGTATTAATGTAATATCTGTCAAAGAGTTTTTTATTTATCAACATATTTAATTATCAGAGGCTAAGCCATCGTGTAAGATTGGTGGAGAATGTATTTTGTTTTATGAGATAGATCAGAGTACAGATCTGGATCTTATCTGTCTGAATCAATATTTTTTGTAATAAATGATAAGTAGTTGGTAGTATTTAATTATGATAGGATAACATATAGTAGTTGGAGGGAAGAACTCAAGAGAGTCCCTTTGTATAAAGCAATGTATTGTTGTCGAGGGGAGGTTGTTGTTGCTGCTAAATATAATGTATAGATTGTCATTGTAAGCTAAGAGTTGGGAGATACAAAGAAATATTGTATGAATGTATGTAAGTTTCAGTTGAATGAATATAGTAGAGGAATCTTGTCCCAATGACAGTTGTTATGTGTTTGTCTGAATGAATGGTAGATTTTATGTTTAATTTCAATTCTATGTTATTTCTTGTTTTTGTATCCATGGCTGTATTTGCATTGTTGAATGTATGATTCATTCTGGAGAGTAACTAAGTTTCAATTGTTTCTCTTCATTGAGAGAGTGCAAGGCATGCATAGTGTCTGCAAGGAGTGCGTGACTGAGTCTATTTGAACTCGAATCTCAAAAGAGATAACGAGAACCTATATGTGTGCAAGGAGTGTGTGACAGAGTTTTCATATTTGCAAGCTCAGGACAAGTAGAGTGATTTCATTCATGAGAGACAAAGCAATTGGAGAACAGTCACAAGGAGTACAAAGTCATCCACACGAGAGTCGACTATGGAAAAGGATTTGTTGAAAAGTGTGCACAGATCAAGATTCTGACTAAGTGTCTAAGAGGATGTTTAGAGGAATGAGAGAAGGTAGAATAAGTAAAGACTACGAGGGCTAAGAGTGGAAATTATTCAAGGAGAGAAGTCCCCAGAGTCTTCACTAGAATTAGTAGATGAGATTCATTTCAGAGGGAGACGAACGATTCTAGATCGTCAGATCTGGGTTTGCTACATAGAGGGTAGCCATAAGGTGTTTCAACACTTCAAGGTTTAGGAATTTTGGAAGCTTGCCGAAAGTAGAATTGGAAAGTCTGAAGTTTTGATTCAACCCTAGCCAATGATTTCGAAAGGAGCACTTAGAGAAGGATCAATGAATTAAGGAATTGGAAGTACATAGGTTCATGGATGAGAGTTCTAGAGTTTTGTGAAGTCGTGAAACTTGAACCATAGTGGGGCTAGTGGCTCTTAGGAGACGCGTGGCGGGAATCCAAAGATTAAGAGTAAAGTAGTTCGAGAAAATTCGAAGGAGGATTTTGGAATATCTCTGAAGTCTGAATCGTGGAGAAACATGTCTGCAGTCACAACTATGGTCATTTTAGAAAAGGACTTTTATGTGAGTGTAGAGTGTTTCAAGTGTCACACGGGACCAAAGGAGTCGCTCTGAATCAGTATTTYGAATGATCCAAGACCGGGAGGTTGAGAAGCCCTTTGGAGGGAAGGGCGTTTGCACCAAGTTTTTGTAAGAAACATCATCGTTCCTTGGTAGATGCATATGCGTTAAAATTTATTGATTATAATCCTCCACATTGGTTACCTAGTAGAGATAAATTTGAAACTAATGCTACCCATAATATATTGACAAGCTTCACTAGGTTTGATTTCTAGTTTCGACGTTGCTTTCTCACAAGGTAAATAATATGTTCTTTCAACCCTGGGTTTTCAATTTGCATAGGTCCTCTAGTTTAATTTTTGTTTTTAATAAAGTTGCTAACTTGCAATCAATGGTTTAGGTTGGTGGATTCCCATGGATAGTGAACCATACGATTCTATCACTAGATAATAACCAGGTATCTAAAATTTGGTTCCCTCCTTGAGCAAAAGACCAAGGTTTCAGTTCGTACGACGCTATAGTTATCTTAATGGTTTCAGTATTTTGTACTACCCACCATTTAAACACTTGGAAATGTATATATCATAGTGATAACATGTAAACTATAACTAGAGTGAATTTCTTTTCTGGGTTTTTAAAACAATATCATCTCAATTGTTATTAGAATAAGTTTGACCCACTGTATATGTATATTTCTCATAAGTTGATTAATTAGCATGTCGTTCAGGTTCTGTACACATTTTATCAATTTCATTCTTATTTAGTCGATCATATTATTAAATAATATAACTCTAAAGAGTCTATATCATGACGATTCAAGTACATAGGTTGTTACGACCTGTAATGATTTCCTACCCTTCTCCCAGCTAGGTCAATGGGGAATCGTATTGATTTTTATACACATCGTTTTATTATATACTTTGATTTTTTATGATCTCGTTTTCATATTGATTCACTAAATTGTGCACTATCCTTCTAGATTGCATTTAGAATATTTTTGTATCCTCATACTATTTTCTACTTCATTATTCTTTTTTTCTTTATCTATGCAAATATAAACCCTACATATTTTCTTGACATACTTAGTTTTTTGGTCATTACTTAAACAACCGTATTTATATATCCTTAGGATATCCTCATAGTTTGTTCTATGGAGTAATTTCTCTCTAACATTTATTCTATACCTTTTCAAGGTAATTTGTGAGATGGCACATTGGTTGGAACCCTATAGCAGTCACCAAGATACATTTTATTCCACGAACAACAATATTGTTTACACACTGTAATATATATAAAGATGTTTTTATTACAGATGTACTCTTAAGTCCTTTTTAGTAAGTTATTCTCTGAAATGAAATCACCATATAAAAGAGTGAAAATCAAGAAAGGGCTACTATAATACCAATGTAAAAGAAAAAACTCTTGATCTTCTTTATGCAATATTTACAAGTCTATTCTACGATTTATTTCATGTGTTTATCATTTTTAGACAGTGATAACACTAAAATCAATTTAACATTTATTCATGAATTTGTTCAAGATAAAAGAACACAATATTATATTGTTTCAAATATAAATGAACTCTGTCATTACATAAATAATCTCTACTACTATATAATATATGAAACTATTCTCTACAGAAAAAAATGAATAACATTTGAATTACATATCTGGGTCGGCTTCAAAATATGGATACTAACTGAGTAGAGTTTCTACCAACCATAGACACGAACAACCAATATTATTGGTTCTTGTCACCCCCGAGCCTAAATCATTATTTCACATGGATTCAAAATTGTATAGCCTTTTCCAGAAAATATCAGAGTTTGATTCTTTCTCAAAACTATCAAACTCAATCCCTCACAAGTACTCAATAACATCATGTCTCCTCTATACTTGTATATAATATATTTCCTAGGTATTTTTGAAGTTAGCATCATCCCTAACCCTAGGGAATCTTATTGGCCTAACTTTATGCTAGACTCTTCCCTCACATCCCAGACTTTTGGGAGTAGGGTTCTAGTTGTCCCACATACAATATTTATTTTGGTGGTTTTTATCCCTTTTCAACCACCCATGGAATAATGAGTTACTATTTGTAATTGGATTCTCTAATCAGTTAGTTTCTAGTTAAACAAAATAAATTAAAAATAATGTTTACAAAAATATTCATCAGCATCAATGTTTATGATGATATAATTTCCACATAAGTCTTTTTCCAAAACATTTCACAACATAATTATCAAAAATAAAAATGTTTCAATGTTTATAAACTGAGGGACATTAGAGACTAAAAATTGTATAACCTTGTATAGATTTCTCAGAGTTGTTTTTCTTCATAGAACCATCAAACTCATTTCCTCACAATTACTCATCAATGTCCTACCACATATTGTACTTGTCTTTAGTAACTTTTCCTAGGTATTTTAAATATGGCCTCATTCCTAACCCTAGGTAAGCTTGTTTTCCTAATTTTGCGATATCTTTTTCCCTCACATTCCACACATTTAGGAGTAGGTTTCCACTTGTCCCATGGAAAATAATTCACTCTCGTAGCTTTTAGCTTTTTCACTCAACCATAGAATAATGGATTACTCTTTCTAACTTGACTCTCTAATGAGATTGTTTCTTTTTAATAAAGTAAATTAAAAATAAAATTAATGAAAATATTCATCATCAATATTTGAGATGACATAGTGCCACATAAGTCTTTTTCAATAATTTTCACAATATCAATTGGACACAAATTAGCAAAAAAATCAAATGCTTAATTTGTAAATTGAGGGACATTACAAGAACCATTTTCCATGTGAAAAAATAATAATAATTCTATTTTTCCTCTTTATCACAAATTTTGAATAACCAAAAATAGATCTTCCAACAAAAAATTATGCCAATTGTAAGTTATGTACCTTTCACACCCTTAATTTGGAGTATCCCTTGATGGTTGTCCTTTGTCCTAATATATATATGAACTTTAAACCATTCTATGTCTAAAAAAATTTCATGTAGTACCATGATATGACTTCTTAGAATCTTGATATGTATTCTAGGTAACCTTCAAATTTCTCTATTTGAAGAAGCCCATAAACAAGTTATAGAAAACATTCCATGATGACTTTATTAAAGAATAAAATCCCTAGGATGGATGATGTGATACCAAATGTTATGATCAAATTCCTTAAAAATGATAAGAAGTCTATGAATAAGTTCCAATTCGAGGGGAAATACTCCTTTTACAATATATCCATTTCAGAATACAAGATGAGATGTGATAAGATGATCCTAAGACTGGGTCTCTTTAGAATATATATAGGTTAGAAATAGTACAATTATAACAAAAGGGTTCCATTAATGGTTCTATCCTACGTACAAATATAAACAATAGAAATGTAATAATTTTGTACATGGGGCTTAATAAGGGGTTTTAGTTTTATAGCGTGAAGGCCAAGACACAACTCTAGCTCAAGATTCATGCATGTTTTTAGGGGTGTTGCTAGTCATCTATGGTAAAACCAATGACATGCCACTTGTAATTGTTTCACAAAAAGGGAAATTGTATGTAAGCTTGTAGATTCACATAGTTTCAAAGAGGAAAGAAAGGGATCAGTTGTATCTTTGTGGCATGAGCCTTTTCATTTACATCATTCAATTCTCCACTGGTATCTAGAATATATTGAAGCTCTCCAAAACCTATTCCAAGAATCTATATAAGGAAGACAAATATATATCATGAGCATGAATAATCATTTACAAATATATGCTACCAATATTTAGAGTTTCTTCTCCATCTACATCGGTTGTATTTAGGTTTCCTAGTTTGGTTGAAGAGTTGATGAGGAGAAAGGAGCAAGGAGAAAAGTGGAATCAATCTACACTAAGAGGTAATTGTATTGATGTATTTATGTTATTCAAATTAATATATGATTGGTTTTATCCATTGGAATCTTGTATTTCATTTATGAATGTTTAGATCTAATTTATTTTATCATGTATCAGGTCATATCCAAGCTAGATCTAGGATTATACCACTAAGAGGAGTAGTGGGAAGGAATCACTTTTCTTTTATATGAAGGGAGCAGGTTGTAGAGACACGAGCTGGAACTTCAAGAATGGAGTACTCAAGAAATATAGAGCACAAACTTCAAGAAAAAACTATTTCATTCCATCGTTTCTTAGTTTAATTGTGAATCAAATTGCTTGAGTCAAAAGGAAAGCCATATAAGTATATCCCTTTGTCTATATAGGATCGCTAGGAAGCTCCTATGGAGATATTAATATCCACCTATGATATTTTATCCATAGAAGAACTGGAGACTCCACTGGGGAGGAATATTTGATTATTTTCTAATTCATAATCCGTTACCTATTATCCTTTGTTTTCATTTGTATTTTTTCTTCCCTAGTACTCTCTCATAGGCTGGATACCTCAAATTTGACTAGATCTGAGACTAGGGATGATTTTAAGGATGGGATTTTTTTTTTTAAATGTAGAAACCTTGGCGAATATTACTAATCCTTCGTATGCCAACAATAAATGTTTGGAGCCTTTTTTGTAAAAATGTTCAAATTTCTAAGGATTTTGTGTAGTTTGTATAAAATTTTGGCAATTTTTAAGTTAAAATAATTTTATCCTATAAAATTTGGGTTAATCATTTTTACAATAGAGAATAGTTGTTTGGGAAAGACAATGGAAAATTAGCCCATGAGCAAATTTTAGCCGCTGAAATCATCCATGTCTGATACATATCTCGCTTTTTCAAAAATCCTATAGGTCTTCACTTGTTTCACTACTAGCGACATATGACTAGTTGTTTGTTGTAGGTCATGTGACCTACGACGCTCCTTGTAAACTCAAAAAATAGAAAATTTATGAAATTTCTGTGATGATATTTGCTTTCTCTAGTATCCACAATACGTGATTGTTCTATATTTTTGGATATTATCTTTAATTTATTCCTTTTGTCACACCTTTTGTCTTCAATTTTGGTCCAAACTATGTTTGTGTGGCTCCCTTGGATTGTATCTTTACACTTTTTTATTTTTTAGTGATCCATTGAAGTTGCAAAGTGCACCCAATAGATCTAATTTAATCTGTTGATTAGTATTAATTACTATATTTACTTTCATAGGAAA
The DNA here is from genome assembly GCA_032191745.1 of Picea mariana. Classification (NCBI taxonomy): domain Eukaryota; kingdom Viridiplantae; phylum Streptophyta; class Pinopsida; order Pinales; family Pinaceae; genus Picea; species Picea mariana. The sequence goes on along the minus strand of JASDQU010502641.1, from coordinate 23,290 downwards.
GTTTTGGGTGAGATTCTTGTAGACATATTGGAGCGGGATTTTAACCATCACTACCAATTTCCTACAACCATGTATTATCGATTTGTTGGTTTTGCATTTGAAAATTGTGTTCTAGTTTATATTAAGAAACCTTTTGAATCATATTTGGAAAAAACAATAATAATCGTTTCATTCTTACAAGATTTTGAAACATTAAAAATAAAGTGCATTGTTGAAATGTTTCGTTTGAGATCTTGTCAAAAGTTTGGATCTAATATGTTTTGCATGGTTTATTTGTGTTTGATAGGTTTTATTTTGATTTTTACAAATAAAAATATAGTTTTTCCATCCCATAGTTCGAATTCATTGAAGTGAACAAGTGCATTAACATTTTTGCAATGCTTTGGTTGTGTCAATAGTAAACGCCATAAAAAGTTCCATGCACATTCCCTTTGACATAAAAACAACCATATAAAAAGAATTCAGAAATTAAAATTGATTAGACTCTTATCTTTGTTAGAAAACCAACATTAGATAGGATTAGGTATGTGATATCCTCAAAATTTAGAAAAGTAAATTCTAAGTTGAATTTTGATATAAATTTATGTTTTTGAAAAATTCAGATTTCGAAATTATTTGCCATTTATGGAAAATTCGAATTTGGAATTTTGGACTATGTAATTAATTATTTGATGACTATTGAACAAATATTTGACTTTCCCAACTGTCCTCTTTTATTGGACACATGTATGAGACAAAATTTTAATAAAACTAATGCTGGAAGACAAATGGAACAACTAGGTTAAAAATAGTTGACTATGACTACATTAGTTGGAAACACATTTGAGTTACCTCAGGGGTGATTTTTACAATTGGAAGAAGTTGAATTTGACCACTAGCATCCCCTAAAAATCATGGATTTGTAAAGATGTGAATTTCCCCAAGGAGGGAAAGGAATGAAAAACCTAGGCACAAGAATATATACAACATATGTGGGAGGCAGGACACTGCTTAGTATGTTGGAGGAATTGGGAATTGTTTGTTGGTACGAGCATTGTTAGTCTGAGGCAAAGCATTTTATGATTTGTTGATGGTGGCTATAACTAAGGAGGATAATTTGGTTCACCTTTATGGACTCGTTCCTAGTCTAGGGGGTGATGACGAAAAGTGATTCTGGGTGTTTTGTTCTATGGTTGGGTGGAACGTCGTTGTTCCCTTTGTTTGCCAACATCATCTTTTGCAGATATGTATTTTCAGTTGTATATTTAAAATTGGTATTTTGCTAGTGTTATTTAGTATTTATGGAGATGTTGCCATATCTTTTTTATTGCATTTATAAACAAATTTGTTTGAAATCGTTGTTTATCCCTATTAGTTGATATGGTTTCCATTATGTAAGTAGTTGTAGTAGTATGTTATTAATAGTATAGTTTTATAGATATGTGAATAAATACATATATAAGCATGATCAATACTACTGTATATTTGTTGTTGTTATGACAAGCAAAAGAATAAAAGTTCCAATATAATATGTTATTAACAATATGGTTATATATATATATATATAAGAGTAAACAAAACTACTTTATAATTTTTTTTGTTATGCCAAAGAAAAGAATAATAGTCCCATTATAATTTTTGTTAAATATTAAAGAAGGACGCATGGTAGAGTAGAGTACAAGTCATTTGAAAAAATTGACATACATCTTTATCACCATCAATAGTTCAAAGCTACAATGGAGTTCCTCAAATACAAGGACTCCCTATCTAGTCGAAACAGAAATTTAAACGGATTACACAAAACTGTCCGCAATTTGTCGCAAGGACTCGTGGAAGAATATGGAGCCCAAATACATTTTTTAAATAGGTCAAGTACTTCTCCCAAGGGCTTGGGTGATCTGAGATATTTTCATTGAAGTGACCTAAACATACTTGTATTAAATGTGCATAAATTAAAGTGCACCATTAAAGAAGGAAAAGATCAATAATGAAGAGACATAAGCATCGAATATGAACACAAAAACTTGATAATGGAGTTCATCCCTATTGGACTACGTCTTCGGGTCCTTCTCTCAAATGGGTAGGCCTTTTCACTAACTCAGCAAAATAATTTGGCAAAATACATCAGTATACCTCATTCTGGAATCAAGTTGTAGAAGGTTTTCTCAGATCAGAAAAAATATAGCACCATTGAATTCATGGCATAGAATTACCCAAAAATGACTGTCTCCATGCCTCAATCTGACTTTGGCACTCCTAGGCCCAAGAGAAAACATGTCTCATTTTTCGTTCCCTAAAACCTACAATTAATGCCAATAAAATTTCTTGTAAATCGTGCCTATCTGTACCGTCACGCACCTCCTCTGTGCAATCATGGATTAAATTTTTAAATAAAATTTGAGGATTGCAAACAATGGAGCTTATTTGGCCTAGTGGTTCACAAAGATATTATAAAGACCTATATAGCGGGGGAGGTCCTGGGGCAAGCCCGCGGGCCTCCCCTTTTGGGTGCTTGTTATAACATACATATATATTTAAATGGTGGTTCTGCTAACTTTAGAGGTAGTTTGGATAGGTCCATTAGGCCAGCATATCTCGTGTGCTTCCACCAGATTTGGCGGACCCACCATTTTCATTTTTTTTAAATTCGTTTCTCCGATCCTCATTGGGTATTTTCCCACTACCACATGGCAGTCCATTAATGGGCCACGAGGCATCCAACCATTGGGCCATGTCAACCATATGTACATTCACCTACCACATCAGTGTAAGATCTTCCACCTCAGCTGCCAAATTAGACTTCCATGTCATCGTACAGTCTTCCACGTGGTTGTATGGAAATTCGCATGGTACATTTTTACTGGTTCACGAAATGTCACGAAAATGAAAAAAAATGTTGGTTGTGGAGCCTGATTATCTTCCTGATTCGAAGGTATTTTAATTTCAACCGTGTTTATACCCCATGAGGTATTTACACCCCAGAAGTACGTACACTCTTCCACACAGGGGAGTGCAGAGGGGGGTACCCCCTCTATGGGGTCCAGGGGGCTATCCCCTCGGCTGGGGGATTTGTGGTCAAGCGGGCCCCCAGCGGGGGTTCGAGGGTGAAGCGCCCTAAGGAAAAGTTACCTTGTAAATGCATATTGCAATTTCATTGTAAATCTGGACCGTTCATTATAGGGTCAAAGATCTAACGATAGATATTATGTTAGTGTTTTTTTCCCTAGAAGGAAACCCTCTTTTATGAGGGAAATGTATTGTGGCTATGTATGATGATGAATATTGTATTCTAAGATAGGAGACTATGAGAGAAAGAAGAGGAAGTTACAATGGGTTTGTTGTAGGTTGTATTCATTGATATGCTGGAGAATAATAAAGGAAGGACCTGGCAATTTCTCTGGTGGACGTAACCCACACTGGGTGAACCACATAAGTCTGTGTCTCTATTGTATTGTGTATCTTCTGTGTTTTGTTATCCAATTTGTTTTATTTTATTGCTCCACGGTCCTATTTTTCTAACAAAAAATGAGTGACATGTGGAAGCCTCTTATGCTGCCACGTCACCATGATGAGGTCATGTTGATGTTAGCATGCTACGTGTCACCTCCTGCATGTGCCACTAATGTTATACATATGATGAAATCAGTCGTACTAATGTTGACATCAACAATATGGTTGTTGACTCATCCCCCTACTGACTAGGATAGGTTGACCAAACGTTGAACATGAATAGATTTCAATCCATAACTCTGTTTGACAAGTCATGTGTTCCATTGGAAAGCTTGGGGCACGATGCTACTTTCACTAAGTTTTGAGGAATTTTAATTTTTTCCATTTCTCTGTGTCTTGAGGCCATTCTGAGATTCATGAGTTTCTTATGCAAGTTTGAAGTTGTCTTTCGCCTTATTTGGATCCTTTTTTGATCATTCCTTCCCACTGAGAGATTTTTGAACCACCAAAATATTTCATCGATCAATAGATAAGTGAGGGAAGAGTTCCCTCACCTTGTCCTTCTCAATCCACTTTTACTTTCTTGGATGTGTACGCTTTAATCCTACTCGAAGATAATCAACATCACTCTTGCATGAATTCCTCATCCTTCTGTCCAGGATGATATCTTCCTTTAAATCATCCAAGTAATCAGGAGAAAACTCATCAACTGAAGGTATTGAAACTTCCTCATCCTGATCCATGATCATGGGAGGTTAAAATTTTTTCAAGTTCTCTACATTTAAAACTGAGTAAATCTTCACATAAGGTGGAAGATCTAGAAGAAAAGCATTGGTACCACTTTTCTCCAAAATAGTGAAGGGTCCATAATGAATGGGATTGATTTTCTTGGCTTCACCCTTCAATCTATCCTTGTTGATGTGAATCCATACCTAATCTCCAACCTGGAACTGATGATAAGCCATGTGTTTGTCATGATGAGATTTATACTGTGTTGGAATTTTCTCCTACCGTTCTATGAATACTTGGTGTACCTTTTGGATCCTTTGGATGAACTTGTGGGATTTGTCCTCATTTCTTTCTTCATTTGGATCGGCATCTCTCCCATACATAAATTCCAAAGGAACTTTAGGTAGGTTCCCAAAACATGTCTCAAAATCAGAACACTGAGTGGAGGAATGTAAGGCTCAGTTGTAAGAATGTTGTACATAGGGTATATGTTCATCCCATACTTTGGGGTGCTTTTTGTAGTAGCCTCAAAGAAAAAGTACCAATGTTTGGTTTACGACCTTTTTCTATCCGTCGGTCTGTGGATGGAAAGGAGTGCTCATATTCAACTTGGTGTCCATCATTCTCCACAAGTCTGTCCAAAAATCCCCAAGGAATCGAGTATCTCGATTCGAGATAATGGATGTGGGTAACCCAAAGTGAAAGAAAACATACTAAAATAATATATTAGCAGTCTACTCAACAATGATCTACTTTTTACATGGCATTAAGATACACATCTTTCTAAACCTATACACTATGACATAAAAATATTCATGACCCCCTTTAGACATTGGTAAACCCCATACAAAATTCATGAAGATACTTTCCCATGGATGGGATGGAACTGGAAGTGGTGAGTATAACCCTGGTTTTCTATTAGTGGGCTTACAAGTAGAACACATCACACACCCCTTTACATATTTAGTTACAAGTGCTTTCATTTGCAGCCACTAACAAAACCTCTACAAATAATCCATATTGTTTCCTACCACAAAATTCCCAAACAGAAGAGAAGTGTGAGCTTCTTGTATTACATGGACTCGTTCACTTGTAGGAATACATAGCTTTCCAACATGGTATAGTAGTTTTATCTGCAGACAATAGTTCTCTACCTGTGCACCACGGGTTAGCTTCTCATATAATTCTTTAAAATCTTCATCAATGGCATATTGTTTCACATAGCTATCATGAAATAAAGAAGCATTATTCAAAATAATAAAAGAAACAATAGGAGGTCTAGAAATCATATCAACTACCTTGTTATTTGTTCCATTTTTTTACTTGATTACCAAATGAAATTGTTGTAGGAAACCCATCCATCTGTAATGTCAAAATTGTTGCAGTTTTGTTTGTGCTTGGAGATACTTTAAGGTTTCGTGATCTATGTGTATGATTATTTCCTTCCCTAACAAGTAGTTCTTCCATTTATTTATGCTTTGAATTAATGCATACAAGTCTTTATCAGACGTAGGATAATTAACAATAGCTTGGTTAAAATTTTCAGAGTGGTAACAAATAGGCTTATGATATTGCATCAATAATGCACCCATGGTGTATCCGTTGGAATGTGTATCAATCTCTAAGGGATTTTGAATATTCAAGAATGATAATAATGGTGCGGTACTGATCTTTTCCTTCAAAGTGTCAAAACCATTTTTTTTCTTTCCTCCCCACTTAAAAGTGTTCTTCACACTGGTTAAGGCATGCAAAGGTGCTTCTATAAAGAATAAGTTTGAAATGAACATCCTCCAATACTGTAATGCACCTAACAATCTCGGTATCTCGATTACACTTTTGGCTCAAGCCAATTTACAATTACATCAATCTTGGAAGGATCGAATTTTAATTGTCCTCCTCCTATGATATAACCTAATTACACAAGTACATATTACCAAATTCACATTTGGACAATTTTACATAGAACTTTTCCCTTTTCAAAGTATCCAATACTTTATTTACATGCCTCACATGTTCATCTGAAGTTCCACTAAAAATAATAATATTGTCTAAATTTACAATCAAAAAATCATCTAGAAAAGGCCTGAATACATCATTCATCACACACATGAAAGTTTCCAGAGAATTACAAAGCCCAAATGAAAATACTAACCACTCAAGAAATCCCTGTTTGGTTTTAAAGGTAGTCATCCATGCATCTTGTTTTGAAACCTTGAATTGATGGTATCCACTACGCAAATCCAACTTTGTGAAATAAACAACATTCTTTAATTGATCGAGTAAAACATCTATACATGGAAGAGGGTATAGATTTTTCACGGTGATTTTATTTAAGGCCTGATAATCGACACACATTCGCCATGTGCCATATTTCCTTGGCACCATCACGATCGAAGAAACACAAGGAGATGAGTTGGTCCTGATGACCCCTTGATACAATAAGCATTGTACCTGCCTCTTGATATCTGACATCCTGTACATGCCCACATTAGAAAGAGGAGAATCTTGCTGAAGATGTATCTCATGTTGGATTTCCCTCTTAGGAGGTAATCCATCTGGTTCCTGGAAAATATCATCATACATAGAGACCATATCAATTAATTCTTTCTTATGATATGGATCACATCCTTGGAAAGCATCGGATGTTCCAACATATTTCTCCCTTACAACCATGAGTACATATCTCTTATTAGTGTTTATGAGTCTCTTCATTTAACATGCACTAACAGAAATTGTGTTTACCCTCATGCTGTGAGCTCTAACAATATATTCCACTCCCCATTTAGTAAGATGGTATTTGTTCTAATGACGAAAGAAGAGTGATTTTTTGTCATAAACATAAGGACCCCCCAACACTATGTCACATATATCAATTGATACAACATTGAAATCCACTTCATCAATCATCCTTGAAGCAATAGAAAATCTGACCCTACATTATTTGGTGACATTAAGTTTTTCTTTATCACATACCCAACCAAGAAGATAAGGCTTTGGATGTGGTTTCGTTTCAACACCCATATTTTTGACAAGTTCTTCAGATATCAAGTTTACTTGGGAACCCTGATCAAATAATGTATCGATCTTAGTTCGTTTAGATACAACTCGTATATGAAATAACTCATTCCTCTTTCGTTCATCATCGTGAGATTCATTATTGGAATTTGAACTAACATGCAAAGAATCTTTACCTCATACTCCAACTGCTATGATATTTTCTTCGTCTCCTGAATCAAAACCAACATTTTGTTTCACTGTAGCAATGGTTTTTGTCTTCCCCTTTCCATCAAACTATTTTGATCTATTCTCTGGATGTAGTTTCCAACAATGTTCAACATTGTGACCACTTTTCTTCCAATGACTGTCAGATTTCTTTCATTCTTCTCTCTTTACTATGGTGGTCTTCTTGTCCTTGTTTTTAAACTTCTTAAATGGCTTATGTGGGAGATTGGATGGTTTATTTGTGGGATCTTCTTCAACAAGATTTCTGATATTCTCAAGGTGAGTGTCTTGCACACAAACTTTGTCAACACTGGTGGGGTTAAACAATAGAAAAGTATGAAAAATATAACTGTGAAGTGTGCCAATATACTTCATTAAAGTTTCATAAGAATCCAAAGGAATATTTAATGAAAGAGATTTCTTCCTAGATTCTTCTATGAAACTTTGTACAGTTTGACCTTTACATTGTCTTAAAGTTTTCCATTCCATCATTTCTTCATGTAAATAACCCAATGGATAAAATTTCTTCCTTAGCACTGATTCAAATTACGATGATGAGGAAAGAAGATTACCACACTTACTTATGTCCTAAAGCTTTCTCTCCCACCATACGAGACCAGTGCCTTCCAATTGAGGAGAAGCATGTTTCACTTTAACTTCCTCTTCATCAATCTATTGAACAGGACAATATACTTCAACTTCTCATATCTAATTATCTAGATTTTTAGGATTATCATCTCCATTAAACATAAGTAATTCAAATTTTACATCAATCTTTAATAATGGTTTCTTAAAAGAGGCTCTATGCCTAGAATGCAGAGAATGCTGAGAGGAAGAAGAACTAGAACTTGATGGTGAAGATGGTGGCTTAGGAGGGTCTCCTCTAGTCCCTTGATTTATCGAAGCATCAKCATCAACTTGTTCTTCTTTTTTCTTCCCTTTCTTCTTCATCCTCTTCTCGTAGTCTCCATACATTTGTTTGACCATTTATGACATGCGATAAAAGAACATATGGATTTTTTTTTCATGTTCATCATGCTTTTCCTCTTCTACCATTTTCTTCCTTCAGGATGCATGAMCAACTTCAGGATTGAAAGTATTAAAATTTGCTTCACCCTATTTATTTTTGGCCCTAGTAAGCATTCACACTCAACAATTCATGTCAAACATGACTGCTCTGATACCAACATGATTCGAGATATTCTCATCGAAGTGACTTTAAATGAATTGTATTAAATGAGCATAAATTAAAGTGCACCATTAAAGAAGGAAAATCTCAATAATGAAGAGACATAAGCATCAAATTTGAACACAAAAACTTGATAACGTAGTTTTTCCCTGGTGGACTAAGTCTTTAGGTCCTGCTCTCAAATCGGTAGGCCCTTTTATTAACTCAACAAAATAATTTGGCAAAATAAATAAGTATACCTCATTCTAGAATGAAGATGCAGAAGCTTTGCTCAGATCATAAAAAATACAAGACCATTGAATTTGTTGTGTTGAATTACCCAAAAATGGTTGTCTCCATGCCTCAATTTGAATCTTTCACTCCCAGGACCAAGAGAAACTCTGTCTCGGTTTCTGCGCCCTGAATCATGCAACTAACTCCAACAAAATGTCTTGTAAACCATGCCCAATCATACCATCACAATGGTGGATTCAATTTTAAAATTAAAAAATTTGGGCATTGTAAACAATAAAGACCATTTGGCCTAGTGGTTGGCGAAGCTATTGTAAAGTCGTATATAGTGGTGGAGGTCCCGAGGTCGAGCCTATGGGCCTCCCCTTTTGGGTACTTCTTATAACATACATATATATTTAAACGGTGGTTCCTCCAACTTTAAAGGTAGTTTGGATATATTTGTTGGCCAGAATATATAGTGGGGTTATGCCAGATTTGGTGGACCCACCATTTTATTTTTTTTTAAATTCAGTTCTCAGGCCCTCATTGGGCATTTTCCCACTGCCATGTGGYAGCCCATGACTGGGCTATGTGGCAACCAACCATTGGGCCACATCAACCACCTGTACAGTCACCTACCATGTCAGCATATGTTCTTCCACCTCAGCTGCCACATCATCCTTCCATGTCATCCTACCACATCACCATACGGTTTTMCACATGGCTATACAAACTGCCACATGGCACATTTTTACTATTACAAGAAATGTCATAAAATTTCCAAAAATGAGTGACACATGGTAGCCTCTATTGTTTCCATGGCACCATGCTGACATCATCATGCCATGTGTCACCTCCTAGGTTTTCGATGTACATTGTACGTATGTTGACATCATTCATACTAGTGTTGAAGTCATCAGTACGGATGCTGACTCATCCCCCTGCTGACTGGGCTAGGTTGGCCAACCTTTAACCACATATATCTTTCGATCTGTAACTCTATTTAATGAGTCATTTGCATCATTGGAAATATTACAACGTGTTCTTCGCAATCATGTCACTTTCATTGATTTTTGAGAATTTTTAATTTTCTCCCTTTCTATGTCTATTGAGGCCATTATGAGTTTCCTAAGTTGCTTCTGCAAGTTCTGAGTTGTCTTTATCCTTCTCTGGATCCTTTTTGGATCATCTGGGTGCCTCCCAAACTTGTAACAACAAGAAAAATGGTTTTAGTAAATTACTAATATACTAAATTATTAAATATGCATCAAATTAAAGAGTTAAAATTACTTAACTTGGGTTTCGATGGCGATTTYGACCATCCTCACTGACTTACGAAGCCATCAATCCAGACAGAGAAGGGTAGTGTGTGCATTGTTCACCGGATGGGTTCCCTCTCAAGACAAAAAGGGACCCATTATCAGTGTATATACRTGCGATCTTATTATTAATTGTGCAAATAGAAAAACATAAGCAATTGAGAACAAATATCTAGATATCCTTTAGGTTACAAGATCGACAAAGTAAAAGGGATGCCACATAAAAATATTAAATGAGTTAAAATAATTAGAAAATTTTACTTTGGAAAATTAATTGCAGTCTTGATAGAGGGTCAAAACTACTGTGAGAGTAATTTACTTTAATCACAGTTACACTATACACAGACCAGAGTAATTTTTTAAACAAGCTACATTATGTGCATACATAAGTGATACTTACAACAAATGAAAATAGCAAACATAAGCCATAGACAAATAATTATTATTGATAATATGGACAGTCATTTGAATCATATAGTTAAAGAATCCTTGAATCAGAAAGCTTGGAAGGTGATATGGTTATATGAAGAATTCTATAATGGCAAAGTCCTTATTAAAAAGAAACGAAAATCTAAGTATTGACTTAAATACACAAGAGAGCCATGTAGGTTCGACCAGATTCATCACATACAGAATTATCTCATAATTATAAATGAGTTCAATTATACAGTCGAACTAGTATTGAAAGGGTCGGTTCGGAAATTGTAGAGACCATATTATTTAACGTCCATTGATTCTACTAAAATAACAGTAAAGTTCAATAATTCCTCTATATTGAGCATATTAGTAAAATTCAAAAAAAAATCTTTATTTGAGCACATTCGCAGCACATTCGCATATAGATTTATCCACAATTAATAAAATTTTATATCAAAATAAAACAATACACAATTTTAATTATCTGGGTCTGATGCTACTCTCCGTTTGTTCTCTTGCCTTGTTTGTAAACACTACCCAAGACCTAGTTCCACCCTGCCAACTAGGTAACTTCCTAGCTCCAGGATATCATATGGATATCCTGGCCCCCGTGCCCAAAAAATCCAACAAACCGGTGCCTGTGCAGATCCAAATCCCACTCCAAAACTCAACTCCTCTCTGCAAATCCAAGAGCCCCCCAAAAATCAATCCCCCAATCTCCCGTGGAATGCCATCCCTTCCTCCACTTCCTCTTCATCCATATCCTTCCTTCACTGCCTCATGCATTTACTTCCTTACCTACCCCTCATTAATGCCCCTTATCCTTTCCTTTATTATTTTATCCTCTTGTAGTTAATATGTTATCCCTTTCCGTGTATGTAACCTTTTAATTTAAACAATATAACTTATTAATCTATTAAATTTAATACTCATGTTATTAAATGTAATAGGTATTTAATTAATTAATTAATCAATCAAAATTATAACCTTTAATTAATTAATAACTACTTAATTAATATCATTAGATCAATCTTTGTTTAATTAATACCATGTTAAGACAATTAATCCCCTAAATAAATTTTTACTTAATAAAACTTGAACATTTATTCAACTAGCGTTGTTACATACACCCACCCTTCAGGAGACGTCGTCCCGAAGTTAAGGTATATTATGGTACAAGGAAAAGAAACATGGTTCACATATTCATAACAATTAACCGACATTATCAGTAAGTAAGTCAAGAAAACTCATACATACTAGTGTATATGTACAAGAAATGCATGTGTAGCTAGTACATACAATTCTCGTGCATGTACTAATAATCAAACTGTCATCCTTTAGTAATTTGTGTATGTATCCAATCCAGTCAACAAGACTAGTCTTTNTCCTATCCTTCCTCTGCTAGACTATCTTGGAGCGTCAACTATATTGACCTAACTCCAAATAGAACCCATAAGCGAAAGTGTCGCTATCTCGACCAAGCTTCCCTAGCAGGCATCTGACAGTCATCATCACATGTCTTGGGGAGCGTGAACTAACACTATCCTCCAATGAATTCAGGTTTTAGAGGATACACAGTGGGAAATGCCTCCACCCCTCCTAATCATAACTAGGTTCCACACCCTACAATGGAGGATACACAGTGGGAAATGCCTCCACCCCTCCTAACAGGACTAGGGTCCACACCCTATAATGGAATATATAGTGGCACCATGTTGCTGGAGGTTTTGTCATCGTTTATTCGGTTTTGGGCAGTGTCAGTACCTGAAATCATGCATTGGTCCACATATCATAACAATGCATCCAAACCAATATAAATTTCACATACAATATTCATACCATAACGTTTATCAGTTAGTGGTCCTAATATCCCCTTTCATCATCATTATCCCTTGGCTATTTCATAGCCCTTAACCTGCATATTAGTCTATAACACAAACTCATACATTTCTATGCATTATCATCATCTAATTGCATACTAGCATCATTTCAATTTGGTATCTCTGTATCGATAAATTAACATCAAAGTTTTCTAGTTAGAAATAGATCTTATAATATCTCATAATTCAATTTCGACACCCATTCATAATATTATCATTTACCCAAAATATATTGCATCATATCCAACATCATCTTAATAGCATTTAAACATTCATTAAATTCACATTCTCACAATATGTCGCATCATATACAACATCATCAATAACATTTAAACATTCGCAAAGTTTACATTCATGTAGTAGATCGCATCATATACATCATCATCAATAACATTTTAACATTCATAAAAGTTCATAATTTAAAGTTTAAGTGTATCACTTAATAGTTTCATTGTGTCTAGAAAATAAAGTATATAGGCCTTAGGTAATCCTGGCTGTCTAAGTCAAAAGGTGGTGTTACATACACCCAACCTTCGAGAAACATGTTATTGAGGTGGTCAAAAAAATGAGGGATAGTCTCGTCATAATGTCTCAGCATCTTCCTAGGTAGCAGATCCTGGACTATACTTGTCCCACTGGACCTTAACTTGGTCTACTAGATGGTTCCTAAACTGTCGGACTCTACGGTCCAATATGCGTAACGGTTCTACCGTGAGGGTTCCCACGTCTGATACCTACAATTCCTTCCAATTTAGTTTATGTTATTCATCGGCAACATAATGATTTAAAACAGATACATGAAATACATTATGAGTTTTATGCAAGTGGGGTGGTAGTACGAGGCGATAAGCAATGGGTCCGATTTTCTCTTGGATCCTGAATGGTCCTATAAACCGAGGTGACAACTTTGTCCCCTTCCCAAGCTGTATGGCACTCTTATTAGGCCTGATACAAATGAAAACCTGGTCTCCCACTTCATAAATTTGGTCAGTCCTGTGTGCATCTGCATACCTTTTCTGCCTATCCTGTGCTTCCTTTAATCTCTGCCTAATCTGAATCACCTGTTCCTCCATTTCTTGAATCAATTCTGGCCCAACTGTTACTTGGTCTTCTAGTCTATCCCGACTCATTAGCATTCTGCATGGCCTCCCATACAAATCTTCGTAGGGTGGCATTCCGATGGAACTATGATAACTGTTATTGTAGCCAAACTCTACCAAAGGTAGGTACTTCTCCCACTGGGTTTGATTATCCATTACATACATCCTAACCATGTCTTCCATGACTTGATTTACTCTCTTAGTTTGCCCATCTATTTCAGGATGATAAGTTGTGCTTAAGTTCAACTGAGTCCCCAATGCTGACTGTAAACTTGTCCAAAACCTAGAAGTGAATCTGGAGTCCCTATTTGAAATGATCTTCTTAGGTATCCCGTGCAAACGGATAACCTTGCTTACAAACACACGTGCCACATCAGTGACATCGTAAGTGTCTCTAACTGGAATAAAATGAGCACTCTTGGTTAAATTATCCACTATCACAAGAATGGCATTGTGTCTATGAGATGTGAGCGACAACCCCACAACAAAATCCATAGAGATGACTTCCCATTTGGACATAGGAACATCATGTGGTTGTAGGAGGCCTCCCGGGTGATGGTGGTCGGCTTTCACTTGTTGACACTCTAGGCATTTGGCGATGAAATGGATTACATAGCGCTTCATTCCTACCCAGAAGAAGAGCTTCCTCATATCTGCGTACATCTTCTTCACACCTAGATGTGGACAATAAAGTGCTCTATGGGATTCCTTCAGTATGATGCTTCAAATATCCCC